>JAASGH010000173.1:0-38129 GCA_023334155.1 Globisporangium heterothallicum
CCAGGGCTTTAGTGGCGTGACGAAGCGGAATGGGACTTTTCTGTCTGGCACTTGGCCGATTTCATCCGCATCGTCTTCAAACTTCAAGATCACGTACGGAGCTCCCTAATGAATACGCCAAAGCAAACGTGTCAGATTGCGGATGCAGATATATGTGAGGAACCGCTCCTTCATCTCCGCGAATGCATGCATCGTCGCTTTTTCAATCAGCATGATAGAAGACGAGCGTACCTTTGGGTTTGGCACTCGGATGGTTGCGCGGTAGAAACTCGTGGTGTTCGGGTACATCGCCATCACGCGCTGGTTCACTGCGTATTGGATCCATTTGCCCTCTGGGAGAACATCCCCCTGTAATTCCACGACCTGGTGCTTCGGGACAATATGGTGGCGGTCCCCAGCGTCGACGTCTTCGACTTCGTATGTATTGCTGACTTCACTGAACCGCACGATCCGCGCCAAGATCCACAACTCGTGACTGCGCGCGACTTTCGCAGCGACGTATCGCCCCGCATCGAGGATCGGTTCATTGCTGAGCGCGAGTGCTGCTGCCGCCGCCGTGAACTGGAAACTTGCGGAGGACGACGCCGACGCTGCCGTGGCGAGCTGAGCGGGCGTCAAATAGAGATCCCCCGACGACGGGTCGGTCGTGGAAGTGCTGCTGGTGCTTGCGAGTTTCTTGAGATCGCGGTCCACTGCCTCGATGCTCTCGTTGACTTGCTGCCGCTGGTTGTGCAGCAAGCGACACGCGATCAGGAGCCAGTGCTGGAGACGCTTGGCGTATTTCTTCTTGGTTTCCCTGTCCAGTTCGGTCGCGTCTCCCCCCTGAGAGGAGGCAGACGGCTGCAGCTTCGCGCGAAGTCGGTTGATCTTCTTGGCGACGATGTCCATGCCGTTGTCGAGAAGCTGCGTCGTCACGAACGCGTCGACCGCGTCCTGCGCTGTCAGTCGCTCCCGCTTGCCGCCGTCGCGCTCGCTCTTCTTCAGCAGCATACTCATACTCATCGTCTCCTGGTCGGTTTAAATATTGGGGAAGAAGAGACTTCCCGCCTAAAGACGATGGCGTCGATTTTGCCCAATTATGGATTCTGGATGTCGATGGTATATTTTTTTCACCATGGTACAATTTGGAGAGGTTACGGTATTCTCCCAATCATTGCTCGGATTTAGGAGGTTCTGTGTTTCGGTTTTAGTCGGATATGAGGTCCTAACTACTTTTTTCGAGCAGTGCGATTATGCTAAAAGGGATGTAAAGTCCATGATTGGCAAGGTGCTGTTTCGAACAGTAACTGTTTAATACAAAGTACCCCTAACACAACAATAGAATACAACACAGTACGTTGCAAAGTCGAGTTGGATGAAGTCAGTGCGAAAATCGTCCAAAATCCTGGTATTTTCCTGCGTCTCCCGCCGACAACAAATATGCTCGCGAGCTGGGAGATCACGACGTGCACGACTGTGTTTCGATACACAAAGGAGACCCGACAGGACGAGAGCCTGTCCAGTTCAGTCAACCACGTCAACACAGTCGAAAGCGAGCCAATGACCTGACCTGGATCGCGCCTTCGCCGAATCTTTTATTGCCCATGTATTTCACATGTGCTGATTTTGCTGCTGCTCTCATCTCGCTGCTTTCAATTTCTGCCAATTGTGATGATGAAGGTGCAAGAAAGAAACAACCGATGCTGCATGAAGTCATACGCAAGTGGACTGCAGAGATTGTTTGATTTCTCTCCTTTTCCATATCTCCGTCAGGATGCTGGTTGCTTTCCACCACATCATCATCCGCTTCCCTCTTTAAAAATCTCTTTCTCTTCAGCAGACTCGTTGTAACACTCTCGTTCATCTTCCTTGCATTGTATTTTTCGACTCGGAGTACCTTTCTGCTTTGCCTCAATAATGCGACTGTGCTGTTGCTCTGCTTAGAACAATTTGCTTAGCGATGGCACTTTGAGACGCTGAACAGATCCATCGGTGCCACTCGTGAAGAAATAGTCGTCCGTCGCAACGGCATCGGTCACCCCCCAAGACGAACTTGTCTGAGAGCAGAGGATCACACACACACACACAAAACGGGTTAGCCTGCAGATAAAACACATCCGAGGATGCGAGTAGACACCAAATGCAGAAGGCATCGTACCACATTGATCGCCATGTTTGAAGCTGCATCACCCAAAATGTTCGAAGCAGCGTCGCCCAGGAAAGAAGGCTTCGCATGCACTTTACTGAGCGACGTCACTTCGCGGAAAATCGGGAGCGACCAGATCTTCACATCCCCACTCGCTGATCCAGAGAGCACGCAATGCCCACTGGGGTGCAACTCGAGCGTTGTGATCGCAGTTTCATGCGCATTCGAGACGGTGTGCAGCACACGACGCTGCCGGACATCAAAGACACTGATGGAGCCACCTTCCCCTCCAGAGATTAACAGCTGATGGGTGGACGAAAACGCCACCGAGGCAGCCCCTGCTGGGTGACACACTGGAGCAGCGATCAGTGCTTTCGAGTTTGGGAGCAGCAGGTCCCATATGCACACACTTTTCTTCCTGCCAACATGAGATGCAAATACACACGTGAATCCATGCAAGCTGTGATGGCGTTCTGACAGGATTGACTTACTCGGAGGAGCTTCCTACGGTCGCCAAGAAGCTGCCAGAGTTGATAAATGCTAATGCCTTGGCTCCTTTGTCATGACACTGTCCCACCAAAAAGAGTTCGGGCTCCGGTTAGATCGTCCGATAAGGCAAAGCAGATCGGATGCGTGTATACCTCTATCTGTCGATAGCAAAGCTCTCGGTCGAGGTTGCTGAATTTCCACATGAACAAACGACCAAGGGTATCGACAGCACCCATCTAGTAAATCAAAACATACTTTGTCAGCGAGTTACTGCGGGATGCAAGCACGTGGAAAGCATGAAAGCGCACCTGTTGACCGAGGTTATCGAACTTAATTTTCTTGATATCCCGCCTCGAAGAAAGCGACGGACTTGAAGGATATGGCTGCAGAGATATACGTGAGTCGACAATGAGACTATTGTTCCAGCAACGCAACGCTTACCGTGACCACTTCTTCCATCTGGAAAGAACACACCGCGCTCAAACTGTCGTAGGACCACAAGTGCACCTTGCCCTTCTGGTTCCCGGAGACGAAAAGCGGTAAAAACGGATGCGATTCCACTGCTGTCGGCTTGAAACTCGGAGCTTTTGCATCCGAAAGGGTCGCGCTCCCAGATAGCAAGGAAGACGAAGATGGCGATCCAGCGAGCATCCGGCTTCCTATTGAAAGCGGAGGTCCCGCAGCAGTATTCGACTCCGAGCTCCCTGAGTTCTCGACTGTCTTCCTCCGCATGGGAGGGAGTGGGGTACTGTCGGAGAAAAAAGAGGCTTGGGGATTCGCGTACATGCCTTTGAACTGGAACTTGCTGCCATCCGAGTAGTCCATACACCCGGTTCGACAAATCCCTTTGCTACTGCAAAGAATCATCTCTGCGGTATCGGCGGCTCGATTAAAGCACATGCTTTTGATAGAGACTTCGCTTCGATAAATGCAGTTTGTGTGGAGCACCACAGGCGCTGCTTGGGTCTGCATGCGTTTCTCGAAAAGGTCTACGAGATCCGCAGCCCGAGGTGTACCTGCAGCTGCTTTCCCCACCGCACTGGAAAGCAAGATCTTCTGCGACCTCGTCAGCGCAGCTTTCTTAGAAGGGAAAGCGGGCAAGTGTCCCCAACTAATCTCATCTTTGATCTTCTCGCTGCAGCATTCAATCTGAGCATTGAGGCGTAGTAAGAATTCATCTTTCTCTGTGAACATCTTTAGCAGGAGCACCCACGGACAGCGGCTGCACGCACACCCAAGTAGTCTTCGAGTGTTTCGAGCACCTTTTTTTGTAGGCGAAGACGTCGATGGCGCGGAGGGGTTGGACGCTGTAGCAGCACTGCTGCCTTTTGCATCACCGGTCGCAGCTACCGAAGAAGAAGCGGCAGTAGGTGCGTCAAATGGGCGGAAGTACGAATCCGCCAGGTCGCACAACAGCTGTTTGGCTGCATATTTGGAAAGCTTGGAGTTGTAGGTCGACCAGGCTTGCACGAGCTTTTTCGCGGCAATCGTGGAGTTGCTACTTGGCGTCGTTCCTTCCACTGCGATCTTCGAAATGTGCGCTGGCATGCCACTCGACCCCATCATCAGCACAAGAGTCCAATATTGGCAGTACGTGAAAAAGGGCGAGGACAACGCACTCGAAAGCTGAAGGCGATTCGTTTTCACGTCGGCAACGAAATTGCCGAGTTCGTTTTGGAGCATCTCCACGACGTGATACAACATGGGGATGTCCTGTAGGAGGGACGACCCAGGAGCGCCAGCAGCTGCTGCTTTCGCACTACGACTCGCGGAGCAATGCACGCAGACATCTACGAGCGCAATCTCCTTTAAATCGTCCAGCGCTTTCTTAGGAAGTGCGTCCATGTGGGGGAAAATCATCGCCAGGGATCGATACAGACAACAAGGGCTTCGAAGATACCGACAGCAGATGCAGATCACACTGTAGATCGCTGCGGTGGCTACACGCACATACTCACTGCTGTCCATAAACGATCGCTGGTCCGACGGCTTCGAGTAGTAGTAGTTGAGCCAAAGGAGTAAGCGTGAAGCAGCAGACAGGAGCTGTGTGCATGTCTGATCTACTCGCCTGGTATGCAGCTGATCGGTCGACGATGCCATTAAATCGCCCAATGCCACTAGCGTAATGCCCTCCGTGATAATCTCGATGAAATGCGGCAGTGGACTGGTAAACTGCGGGAGCAGGACAGCAGAATCTCGAGCGTCTGGCAAACTGTTCCAGCCAGAGACCAAGAAGTCCAGTCCAGCTAAGCGACCGGAGTGGACAAGTGACTGGACAACCGAGCTGCGCAAGATGCCTTCAACGTACGGATCCGCGGTCTCCAAGATCCTCTCCAGACTAAAGTCGCCGCCACGTGTGACAATGCACTGGATTTCCTCATTGATTCGGTCTTCCAGCTCAAACTTCGTCGTCGCGGCGGAGGCACCTTTCGCAACCATTGACTCACGCATCTTGTCAAGGAATGCTGTATACAGGCAATCCACTTGCGAACCTAGCGCTGTGATTAGAATGCGATGGCGGCACGCTAAAAATGCAGCTGCTTCCGTGCTCTTTGGCTTATCTCGACAGAACTGATGGAAGCTCTTCGTGAAATCGCGCTGTTGAAGGAACGCTGGCAAACTCAGTCCCATGCCCAGCAACCGGCTCAGCGCCAGGGTCTGGAGGTTCACGATCTGCGTTTTCAGCCCAATTTTCAGCGGGATAACCGTGTTTCGAAGAAACTGGACGATCGCACACGCTCCCAGCATACTTTGGCCAAATGCACGCCAGTACAGCGTGTATGGATACGAGTACGACTGCCCACAGGTACCAAACATGCACCGCATTTCGACGGAAGGCACAGTCACCAGGTTTTGAATCGCACTGTTCGTCTCGCCCGAGAAGTACTTTACCAGGAAGCACATGTAGACATCACCACTTGCTTTGGCCTTCGACCACACTGACGTTTTCAGAAACTCGAGGCAGATATCCTTACACCCAGACGAGCCTTCTTCGGAGGACGAGGACGCACCATCGCCGCCAAAAGAACGAAGGTTATTTGTACTCAAACCGCTGAACGAAAATTGACCGAAGTCGCTTCCGCTGCTCGGAGAGTCATTCTGGCCGCCGAGATCCCATTTCTCAGATAACCGCGCGATCAAGAAGGACAGCACGAGGGTTCGATCGGCATGTTCTGCGACAGACATGGCCTCTTGCACTTTCCCTCCAAGTAAAAAGAAAGCCGTGGAGAGCTCATAGCGGCGCTTCGCTTTCAAGACGTACGCATTCTTGATGGCAGCGTTTTTCCAGCGAGGTTCAGAGAAATTGTTGCTTAGGAGCTCATAGATTCGAGTTTCGTTGCCCATCTTGAACAAACTTGCTAGAAGCTTCGTCTTCCCTAGCAACACATAGAAGAGAGCGACGCTGAACGGGTCTCGAGTGGCGGCGTACTCGGTCTGCGCTGCTTTTTCCGTCAGCTGTTGCAGTTTCGCCACACTTTTCACCCAGAACGGGAGTCGGAGTTGCTTCATCTCCTTCCAAGTCATCATCGACGTTGGGAAGCATTCTTGAAGAAGCTCTTCTTGACAGTCTGTAATTGCTCCCCATGCAACTTGCTCGGAGCAAAGTCCGATCGATCTCTGCTCAGCATTTCCACCTCCCTCCTCTTCATCCGTTGGTACATCAGAAGACGAATCCGCGTTGCCACCTTTTGTGGATGCTGCAGTAGACCTGCTGTTGTCCTCTTGTTGCATTGGCCACAGGAGACTTGCTTGGAATCGGAGTGCCGCCTCGTCCTTTTTCCTGCTGCCATCGCGTTCCCACAAAACAGTTCTCTTGGCTCCATTGATAATCGCCAGAAACACTTCGCATTCTTGCGGAGTCATAAATGTGAGCGAGTTCTTGTGCTCGTTGAAGAATGCTGGGAAAACGTTCGTTTCAAGAGACGAGTGAGATGTCTCGATTGCTTGCTCAGGTTGAGCTGTCGTCGCCGTATCCACGGATATCGATGAGCGCGGCGCAAAAAGCATCTCCGCTCGATCAGCATTGCGACTCGCGCCATAGTCCATCGAAAACAAATCGCTCGCACGAGCTGGTGCGGCTGAGACAGCATAGCTTGATCCGTAGCTACTACTACTGGCCGTCTTCGGCTGCTTCCCACTCAAGTACACCGCCGATCTCTCCTCTTCGCCAGCGTCTGCATCTGTCGCTTTTCCAAGAAACTTGGCGAGTGAGAGCAATGGGACATCTTGCAGCTGAGCATCATCCATCATTCGCAAATAGCAAGCCTTTTCATGCTCGAGAATGGAATCTTTCACGTGCTCGAGTACCTTTTCAAGACTCCGAAACGAGCCCCGTAACAGTAAAAACATCAGAGTAACCGGGTGATGCGCTGGGAAAGCGTTCGAGGATCCTCCATCGCTCAGCGACGAAGGCATCGAAGAAGAGATTCTAAACGGCAACCCGCCGTAAGTCCCGGTGGAGGTGACGCCACTAAGGTCGTGAAGGTTGATACTGGCTATGCTCGTTCCCAAGGTTAGCAGTGCGTGAGGGTAGCTCGTGAGAGAAGAAATCTTTTGTGGTCGCACGGTGAACCGACTGGATGACCATGCAACACACCACTTGTTGATTGGCGCAGACGAGTCGAACTTGAGCATGCCGATGGTCGTGGTCGAGAGGAAGAGCAACTCGCAGTCTCGCTCTGCAGTGATCGGCGGAGTCCATTCCAACGAAACAATCACCCCGAGCTTCTTCTGCGACACGGTTACAATGCCTTCACAGCAGCTCTCGAACGATGGCAAAATGCAAATTTGGGCATCGGCAGGGGCTTTTGTTGTCGTAGATGACTGATGGAGCTCCTTGTCTTCTTTCTCAAACAGCACCGCAACTCTTCCGCAAGCGCTGAATGTAAACTGCTTGAACACGAACGTGTCCTCCACGACGTGAAAGTTCATGTTGTCTTTCGATTTATCCGGTGCGGATGAGCTCCGGATGAGCTCAGCAACATTCGTGGTGTGGATACTGCTGATTTCGAGAAGGTCGTCCATGTCTGCGAAAGTCCACAGGTCGAGATTGAATTGGGAATCCATTGTTCCAAAGACGACGTCAAATGGTTGAAGCGATGGCACGCTCGATATGCTCACCACTTTTTTCTGCGAGACACTAACTTGAGTTTTTCGGAAAAGCTTCATAGACAACGTTGGAGAGGGCGGAGCCACATCATCCTCATCATCGCCTTCAGTCGCAGGTGGCGGTGCCAGTGCCTCGAAGGAAAAGACCCACACGACAAGCTCGGTGCCGCTTTTGCTCAAGCCAACCACGACACAAAAGTCCTTAGAAGCACGAGACGACTGCTGCAGCACTTTCCCAAAAATGGATGAAGACGAACACCAATCCAGCTTTTGGGATTCCGGCACGCGCAAGACAATGAGATCTTCGAGCTCCAAAACACCATCCTGTTCACTGATGGAGTCCACGAAGCAAACAGACAAATTCGTCTCCGTCGCCATGCTGAAGGAGCCACTGCGAAAGGAGCTGTTCCTGACAGTACTCCCGAGCAGTGGTGCAGGCGATAGTGTAGGAGACGCAGACGATGACGTGGACGCATTTTGAGTGCTCGGGATACCACTCGCTGTCTTCGCCGCATGCAGTTTGCCATCGGCAAAGAAATACAGCACACTCTGCTCTTCGTAGCATACAGCATGCGTTGCAGAGCTCATGGACGCCGTCGGATGTGGTCTGCACACCACTTGTAGGTTGCGAAGAGATGCGCTGGGACGGAATATATCTAATCTGTGGTCAATGTTCGACACCGCAACCTTCATTGGCAGTCCACCGACATTTGCTTGCTGTCTACTGGATGTCCGGACCTTGGAGATAGCAAGTGAAATCGCTCGACCGCTTTCTTGCTTCGCCCCAAACACACAGTTGCACATATCCCCGATTTCACAGCTCTGCACAGAGTAGCAAACAGAACCTCGATTGCCCCTCCCCGCTGCAGAACTCTCTGCTTGCAGCTTTAGCCGCGCCATTTTCAAATGCGTCTCTTCTGATCGCGGCTGGAATAAAAGTTCAATGACGAATGTCGAGCTTCCGTTTTCTCGATCTGGAGTGTACAGATCGTGTAGAGTGACGATAAGATACCCCGTATCGAAAAGAAAAAAGGAACCACCGCGATGAGGCTTACCTTTGTAATCGGAGGAGCTAATGCTGAAAACAGTTGCGTCGACTAGATGGCTCCGAAGTCCGCTGAAGATAAGCAGAAGCGAAATCCGTGGTGTCACTCCCTGCAAATAGGAGAGAAGTCATGAGTATTTCGCACAGCTTGTCGACTGCAAACGCGGGTGTGAACACAACAGGGAGATGCGGCATCCGAAATCTTACCGAGAAAGGGATGAATTCGGTGCGAAAAAGACAAAGATCCCCATTGTCATGGATTCCATACAGCAGATAGACGGAAAAGGTCTTGCTCAGCGTCGCATTGCCACTAATGAAGGTTTCGCCCGCGTGCGTGTCTGCGGTGGCACCGCTTCGGTCCCCGAGCAACTTGGAGTTCATCTTGGCAACCCCGTCCATGCGTTGATTGTAGAGTTCGCTGCGGCGCGCATCTTCTAAACTGCTGTGGCCGTAATGAAACATGCAAAGCGCTGATAGCACATTCGCTTCGTCCAGCATCGCATCCGCGACCGAAGCGATGGTGCTCGGAATCGGTCGTGCCCAGTAGTGGTTCACGAGACCGAACGCTCGGATTTTCGCATTGGCATCGCGGTCTGCATCAAAGAAAAAGCGTTCGGAATCCGGTTGCAGCAGGTAATCTTGGCAGTTGAAAATCTTCCAAAGTGCGAACGACCGAACGGGAGCCACATTCTCTCTCCAAATCGATATGTTCCCCGCTTTGTCAAGAGTGAACAGCATCTCACAGTGGACCATCGTCGGCGATTGCGCGCTGCGCATCTTGTAGGTGTGCATATCCTTCGACCACTTCACTCTCTGGAGCGCTCGCTGGTGCGCAAGAAAGAGACATATCGGCGTGCCATCGTGCGCTAGCTCATTTAGGTTCCACAGCTTCACGATCCGGTCGTGCTGGCCAGCGGTCGCGATGAAGCGGCCACTGAACGTAGCATCGAAATGGCTCACGCCGGTGTCAGGGTCGCACGCAAGGGCAAAGCTGCGCTGCAGATACACTTGGGCGGCATCGTCTACAATCTTCCAGATCGTGATCTTCTCACCCGCGCCAACGAGGAACAAATCCTCTCCGCTCTCGACCCACTCGACGCGATCCATGAGCCGATCTTCGCTTTTCCAGCGCACGCTTTCCCGCCATGTTGGCAGCTGCAGGTTCAGATGCACTTTCGCATAATCGCTACTGACTTCGTTGGAGTGGCCGACTCCTCCAAACGCATTCAACCCTCCAATGCCGTACCCGTTGTCCATCGCACTACTGCTGCTAGCTGAAGCAGCAAGAGTCGCCGACGAGGATGCGGACCCAACGAGACTCCCACCACTCACAGCAGCAGCAGCGCTCCCACCGCAGGGCATGAGCAGCACCCCGCGTCCTTCATCGATGCAGAGCGCGATCGCGCCGCGCGCCACTTTCTTGGTGTTGTTAAACTTGATACAATGGATTGCGTCGTCGGCGTTCCAGATCTGCCAAAGATCGAATTGCGACGTGCGTTTCGCTTCACTGCGCGGGTTCTGCGGAGTCGCCGCGTCCTGGTTCTCCACGAGGAGCACGACGAGCGCCTCGTTCACGTACAGGAAATAGCGGTTTCCTTCGAAGACCGCGGTGCACACGCGCAGGTCGCTGCCCTGGGCATCCGCCGCCACATCTGGCGCTGCGACGGCCGCGATCGCTTCTTCCAAGCGGAACACCATACTTCAAAGACCCGAAATGAATGCGAGCAGGGTACAGCAGCGCGTACCCCGTGTTACGCCATCCTCGGGTTACGGGATACGTTTTTGCAAACCGCATGGTGTGGGCCACTTTATACTTGTCAACCATTTGTCAAAATCAGCAAAAAGAAGAAAACCCCTTTGCAGAACGGATTGTGTGTTTGCGCATGACGTCGGTCTGAAAAATGCAAAACCACTCTGAACAGCAGAAAAGGTGTGCTAAAGAGGTTTGTTGCTTCACTAGTTTAGATCCAGAGGCTTTTCTCCTTTTTATGTTGTTGTTGTTGCTGTTGTTGCTGAAAAGTCACACGAATGGATCGAATGAAGAGTCGCGAGCCAAAATAAAATGCGTCAATATGGAAGAGTCGTGTTCGTAGATGCCGCAGTCGCATTCTCGCCTCGAGTGTTTCTGAGTATCACGCACGCGAAGACTCGCTCGTCCTATATACCTCTCTCTCTCTTTCCTGTGATTGCATCGCTTGCAGCAGTGAAAGTGCTCGCACACACCCTCCAGCCAACCAACGATGGCTCCGAAGAAACCAACCGCGGGCTCTCCCGTGAAGAAGAAACTCAAGGAGCCAAGCAAACTGCAGAGCGGCGGTGATGGCGGCGATAGAGATCCGCGTACCGATGGCGCGTCAGCTGGCACCGGTCAGGATAACGATGAAATGGACGCCTACCACGAACCGGTATGCTTGCACTTCATCCTGGTGCTGATGGTGGTGGAGCGCTAATCCTGCTGTCGTCGTCTATATATTGCATCTGTGCCTTTAGGTGAAGAGAGTGGTGGTTCCGGAGAACCAGCTCAAGCTCTCCGAGGTCGAGCTGAAAGAGGAGTTCTCGCGCGTGCTCACTGCGAACGACCCGAACGTGCCCAACAACATCACCAAGTACAACTACAAGGAGCGCACGTACAAAGTGGATCCGCCGGGTCCAGGGGATCACCTGTACGTGCACCTGTGCGCCGATGGCAGCATGATCCACAAAGAATCGGAAGACGCGAAGACGCAAGCGGCGTTCGACCAGAAGCGCACAGAAGAGGAGAAAGAAGCGCACGAGGTCGCGATCAAGCAGGCGAAAGAAGAAGCCGAAGCGAAAGGCGAGAAGATCGACGAAGCGTCGCTGCAATTCGAATCGGGCAAGAACCAGTTCAACTACAGCGAGCGCGCGGCGCAGACGTACACCAATCCGTTGCGGCAGCGGTCTGTGGAAACGGAACCCCCACCCGTGGTGAGTTTCATGGCGACGGTCACGCAGTGGGAGATCTACGACACGTTTATGGACGCCTACGAGCAGCATCAGCGCGAGCAGATCCAACTGCAAAAAGTGGCGCAGAAGAAAGAGAAGGACGAGAAGGATGGCGGCGAGATCCTGGTCGCGGCGACCTCGGCTTCCAGTAGCAGTGGTGGCGGAGGAGGAGGAGGTGGTGGTGGAAGCGGCGGTGGCAAAGGCAAAGGGGACGACATGGTGCACTCAGCGGCAATGGGCAAGACACTGCGCATCATCGAGCGTATGGTGAATCAGAATGCCGATGACGAGATCTTCCACGACTTCAAGTACTGGGAGGACGCGAGCGACCAGTTTCGCGAGGGCGAAGGCTCGCTGCTGCCTCTCTGGCGGTTCTCCAGCGAGCGCGCGAAGAAGAAACAGGTCACGGCCGTGTGCTGGAACCCTCGCTTCTCGGATTTGTTTGCGATCGGGTACGGTTCGTACGACTTTCTCAAGCAGGGCACGGGCGTCGTGTGCTGCTTCTCGCTGAAAAACTCGTCCCACCCCGAGTTCACGTTCACGACCGAGTCTGGCGTGATGTGCTTAGACTTCCATCCGCAGCACGCTGCGCTTCTCGCGGTCGGGTGCTACGACGGCACGGTGATCGTCTACGACGTGCGCAACAAAGCCAACCGCCCGATCTACACGTCGACGATCAAGACGGGCAAGCACACGGACCCGGTGTGGCAGGTCAACTGGCAGGAAGAAGATCTCGCCAAGGAGCTCAATTTTTACTCGATTTCGTCCGATGGCCGCGTCGCGAACTGGATCATGAGCAAGAACGAGCTCAAGATGGAGCCGGTCATGCAGCTCAAGATCGTCTCGACAGCGAAAGACGACCCGGAGGAGTCCTCGCTCTCGGGTCTCGCAGGTGGGTGCTGCTTCGACTTTAACCGATTCAGTGAGCACTTGTTCGTCGTCGGCACGGAAGAAGGGAAGCTGCACAAATGCTCCAAGGCGTACTCGGGTCAGTACCTTGAGACGTACGTGGGACACCACATGGCGGTGTACAGTGTGCGCTGGAATCCGTTCCACGAACGCGCCTTCCTCTCCTGCAGTGCCGACTGGACCGTGAAACTCTGGGACCACAACCTGCCCGACCCGATCATGTCGTTTGACCTGGGCAACGCCGTGGGCGATGTCGCGTGGGCGCCGTACTCGTCGACCGTGTTTGCCGCCGTCACGAGCGATGGCAAAGTGCATGTGTTTGACCTCGCCGAGAACAAAAACGAACCGCTGTGCGAACAAAAAGTCGTCAAGCGCGCAAAACTCACGCACGTGTCGTTCAACTCGCAGGACCCGATCGTGCTCGTTGGCGATGACCGCGGCGGCGTGAATTCGTTAAAGTTGTCCCCGAACTTGCGGAAGATCACGACGGGCGAAGACGACGGCAGCAGCGCGGTCCCGGATCTACGCAATGTGAAGGCGCGTTTCAAGAAGGAGTTCGAGAAAATCGACAAGTTGCTGAGCTCGAACGACAACAAAGTCGAGCGATAAATAAGGATATGCATATATTATTGCGAGCATTGCTTTTGGACTTGCGTTGTATGTGAATCTGGAGCGATCCCCTTCCGTAGAACTTAGAACGTGTTGGCATTCTCCCTTGCGAGAATGGCTTCGCACAGCGCCGCTTCGCTTGTTCGTGCGAGCGCCAAGTGCTCCTGGGCGACATCCAGTGCGGATTGCCCATTGTTGTTCTTCGTCTGGACATTGAAGCCATACTGCAGCAGCCATTGACAGGCTCGGTATTGGCCATTTGCCGCCGCTTTATGCAAAAGCGAGTCGCCTTTCTTGTCCAGCGCGTCCAGATTCACGTGTGCATGGTGCAGCAGGTAGTCCAGGATATGCACATGGCCCTCTCTTGCCGCCCAATGCGCAGGGGTCCACCCCATGTACCCCGGGGAGTCTGGGTTCACGCTCCGCGTGCTCAGCTCTCCGCAGATGCGCTTAAAGTTGTGCAGATCTCCCTCGGTCGCGTACTCGATGAGCTCGTCGATGGTCTCGAGGTCGCTGGCCGAATGGTAGCGCTGCTCGTGGTGACTGTGGTGACCATTGTGGTGGCGGTGGTGAGTGTGATGGTGAGTGTGGTGGTGGTGGTGGGAATACTGATCGTCCCCACCCAGCGATATCTCAATGAGGTCGCCGCGAACGATGTCGTCCCTTTCGTCCTCGCTCTCGTAGCTCTGCGTTTCCTTCTCTTCTTCTTCCTCGCCGTACTCGTAGTCAAAGGCGTCCACCTCCAGCTCCTGCTGGCTCCTCTCTTCGTGCGGTTTCTGCTTTGGCTCAGCGCTCACAGCAGCGCGAGTAATGCTGCTTTTCCACCCTTTCTCTCTCGCCTCTGGCACTGCTTCCTGGAGACTCGTATGATCTACTGCTGCTGGGCTTTCCTGGTCGCGAGGATCCTTCGTGGCGCTCACACCTGACCTTGGCGTGAGGCTGCTCGCGAAGCTTCGCACCATTTCCAGCACCATTCTTGCTTGCTGTGTTGGTATCTGCTCCCCTTCTCGCTCGTCTGCGTCGGTGTCTTGGGACAGGAAGAAAAGAACAAATGACCTCTCAGACTCGCTCACTGCTGCTGCGAGTGAAAGAGTAGGTTTGTGTGACCTTGTCGTCTTTCCATGTCGGATTTAAATGCATATCGCTTGAAGAGAAAAAGCCAAAATTAACAGCGATACACCCTAAATTTATATCTCTTTTCTCTCCTCATTTGCATCGACATACATGCACACGTGCAATGGGTTGGTCGCCTCGATAGCACAATCAAGCATGCGGGGTCTGAGAGAGAAATGGTAGTAGACGCTATGCTCGCTGGGTGTAGACGCCGAAGTCCTCCTGTACGATCGCCTTCAAGCTCGCGTAGGAGATTGGGACGTCCATCTCCCCGTCAACTTCTCGCTCTTCCTCACCACCTCCTTCTCCACAGTGTTGTCCTTGCGGTCGAAACTCTGGACTCCTCATGCACGCCGAGTGGACCAGCGGGTTCGTTTCGTCCATTCTCAAGCGGTCGCGCAGGAGTTTGCCCACGTACTTGCTGCTCGCGCGCGACGTGCATAGCCCCAATTGCTGCAAGCACAGCACGAACGCGTCGACGTTTGTCACTTCGAGGCACGTGCCAACCCAGCGCACTTCCACTTGCAGAACATGGTTGGGGTCCAGAAACGACCCATTCAACGCCAACTCGGGCCATTCGTCGACTTTCCCACCCCCCGCAGAGCCAAAACTGCCCTCGCGCATGACACAGTGCAGCAGATCGCGCTCGCTTTCGTTCGCCAAGAGCGCGATCGCGAGAGGTAAGGGGAGTTGCGAGCACCGCGAGAACCTGGCACCCGCTCTGGTCGCCTTCTTGCTTCTGCCAGCGATTTTGCTGCTGGTAGTGGCTGAGGCACGTGCTCCGTCAGAACAACAAGAAGCAGAAGGCTCGATGTGCGCTACGGAGCGGGTTTTCGCATCCGCTTGGCGGGGCAGTGCAAAGAGAATCTCGTCCTCGCTCGCATACACAAAGCCCACGATATCCGTGGGTGCAAACACCCCACCTCGTGCATCCTGCAGCGTGACATGGGAAATGTACCCATTGTGGGCAAACACCTCGTTGAACCGGCGCACGATTTCGCGGCACAGAAAGCCCACTTTCTCGCGCGGATTGATCGGAACCCGCATGCGATGCTCCTCAACCTGCACGAGCACACGCAGCACATCCGGGAGTTTTGCCAGGAGCTCGTCGCTGAGACCATATGTTGCCTCGTGGATGTCTTCGGTCGCCGGAGGTACGACTGTGTCTTCTTCCTCCTCTTGATCTTCTTCACCTTGGTCTTGTGCTTCTTGAGCTCCTTTTCCACAACGGCTTTCGCTCGCTTCGTCCCCATCCGCGAAGCTATTGCTCCTCGAATCAGCAGCGATGCCATTCACTTCCTCCTGCTGATCGTCTTCCTCTTCGTCAGGTAGCTCCCCATGGTTTTCTTCGAGCTCTTCGGCAAGGGTATTGCCGCCAGGATCAATCGATTCGGTCGGCTCCATCGTCAAAGATCTGCTCGATGATGATTCGGAGACACTGCGAACCTCCAGATCCTTTGTACTTTCTCGTCGTCCGTCTTGCGTTTCATTGCCAGAGGCGTCCAGCCCAAAGAGCTTCTTGCAAGCCGTATACCGCGGCATGACCAGTCGTGCGGCGGATTCTTTCGAGTGGGTCGCGAGTCCCACGACTTCCGACTCGAGCTGCTGGTGCTTGCTTTTCACGAAATTCGTGAGCACACTCGCGGCCGCGACCATCTTCTTCGGGCTCATGAGCTCTTCGGGGACACTGCTAAAGAGCGAGGCGGCACCGGAAGTAGAACATTTGCGCTTTTGCCCAGCAGGTGGCGGTGAAGACGAGGAGATCGCTGCATGCTCGGACTTTGCCATAGACTTGTCCCTGCCACTGCTATCGAACTGGTCCATTTGGATCGCATCATCGCCATCGCTCGCTGCGTGGTCGCTGTCTAGACTTGGTTTGGAGCTGCGAGAGCGCTCACAGGATTGCGCTGTCGCATGAGGATGACTTCGGGATCGCTGCTGGGTTCTAAAGCGCCGATAGGTTCTTTGGATTGCTTGCACTGCATTTTGCTGTTCGCTGGCTTGGCGGAGTCGTCGGAGTTGCTGCTTTGTAAAGGGCTTTCTTGGCAGTGACGGCAGCAGAGTCTGCGTTTCTTCTTGCTTAGCATCTTCAGACTCGACTACGGGATCCATAGTCTTCGCATCGACTTTTTCATCTCCGTCTGTTGTTGCTTGTCGATGGAAAAACCGAATCATCTGGGAATTGAACAGCGAGCGAAAATCCAGCGAGCTTTGAAGCGACAAATGACCCAACTGGTTGTCCGCCACGAGACTCACCTGCTTGAACAGGCTTTTCATCTTGGCGCTCTTTCTGCTACTGCTCGAAGCCGCAGCGTTCGCGTCTAAGAGCGTGAGTTCAATGGCGCGGATCTCCATGACAGCGAGGAACAGCGTCTGCGAGATAATGCACTCGCCGTCAAAAGGGTCACGCAGGTTGCCAAATGCCTTGTACAAGGATTGGAGAACGCGGTGGTCGAACTGGCAGCGGATTCGGTCCACGGACGCATGCACGCTCATTTGTGGGTGGCAGTTCGCGCAAATGCGTCCGCCATCCGAGAAACTAGACCGCACACTGATGGCTTCCGCAACCAGAAAGGACTCCGTGGACAGGAGTGGCTTTGGACTCGTCGCTTTGCATGCCAAGTGGCGGAGCTCCACAAACACTCGGTCCGGCCAGCGCGGCAGTCCGATCGAAGGCACGGTGGCGCTGTGGAGACCGGAAGAGGACGTCCGAGAGTTCGTGCGCTCGTCCAGGTTCGCTTTGTCTCTTGTCTTGCGGATGCATCCACAGCCCTGGATCGTGCACTCGAGCATTTGGAACGCCAGCGGTAGCACAGGCACGAAAATCGCATCGCCGACAAACTCTTTCGACTCGGTCGTGATGTTGAGCTCCCTCATTTCCACTCGGAATGTGCGCTCCGCGAGACCTTCGTTTGCCATTTTCGTCGATCGCAGGAGCTGCTGGATGGTGTGGAACAAGTGGCTGTCGATAGTGAGCTCGAGTTCGTCGAGCGCAAAGATCGCGCGAAGTTTGGGCATCGCGGTGCTGTCAAGGATCCGGTCTTTGTTTGCTCTCCCACCACCGCTTTGATCTTGGTCGGCATTGCTACCATTTCGACTCTGCGGTGGCGGTGCCGCGCTGGAGCCTCTCGACCGCGAGCCAGCACTCGCTGTGGAGAACGCCGGCGATCGAGCGGAGTCGCCGCACACGTGGGTTTCAATGCTTTCCAGGCGAATCTGCTGCATGCACGTGCCGCACTTGATGAACACCGACTGCTCTTTCTCATTCTGCGCATGGTACGCTTCGTTCAGGATCAGCGCCAAGTCGTTTTCGATACGACAGGTCAGCGTCTGCAGATGCCACTTGAGAAACACGCTCTCGTTGAACTGCTTCAGCTGCAGCACGTCGCGGTCTGGCTTCAGGTACAGCACGATTTCGTCGTGGAACTTCACCGCCACTTCGTGCACGGTCACCTGAAGCTCGCGGACATTGTCGTGGTGGAGAATCAGATTAATCGCAGCATGCTGTGCTGTGAAGCGGATCTGTTGCTTGCCCAGACGCTCCGAGGCGAATCGGAGTGTGGCATCGACCGTGAACCGGAACGTGAGCTGAAGCGCAAAGCTGGCTTCGCTGTCCACGTCTTCCTCGTCTCCTTCCCCATCGCCGCTTTTCTTCGTCCTGTTCATGACAGCTCCTCGTTGTACCTGGTGGTGATGCAGTAGCAATGGCGAGGTACCACTTAGCCCAGCCCCGGAGAGCGCGGCGGCACGTTCCTGCGCTTTGGCGTCGTGGATCCACCCATAGACCGTGGTGCACATCTCGTAGATCTGCACAAGCTGCGCGACCTCATACTCGAACGGCAGCGTGTGCAGGTTCACATCGATCACGTGGGAGAGTGTCTCCCAGGACTCGACTTTGGATCGGCGGTGTCCGAAAAGCGTCATGCGCATCGCGACCGCATGGTCGTGCAAGATCGTCAGCGGTGGACTCGCCGATTGGGCATTCGGGTTCTCGGCTTGCAGCAGGATGCTGCAGCAAAAGGACACAAATTTGAACCGCGTCTTCAACAGTCCATCGGGCGAGCGATCGACGCACGTCGTGAGGTCGCGCATATCCTGCCATAGCGCGTTGGTCGTGCGCGAATGGAAGTTCGCGAGCTCCACGCGGATGCGCGAGACGCCCCCCTTCGCGAACACTTTGACGTAGATGTTGTCGACCACAAGCTCCACTCGCTCGTTGAGGATCGTCGAGAACGCGTACCAGGACGCAATGGATCCCAGCGGATCCGGCTCCATGCTCGCAGCCTGGACGCGCGCTTCGGCGGCTTTCCGGTACTCGTCGTCGCAGTCGTAGGCGTTTTTCACGTCGATGAAAAGATCCACGACTTTGAAGCTGAGTGGTTCTTGCACGAATTTCTCGGCCTGGGTCCAGGAAGGCACTTTGATGGTCACTTCGCTGCAGTACGCTCTAGTGACGAGCAGTGGCTTGGGGATCTGTAGCATTGCAGCGACTTTGGGCAGCTTGAGCTCTTCCGAGGAATCAAGGAACACGACATCAGAGAGGACACATATGAGAGAGGATCGCAAGGTGGACACACTATACAATCCTTCACAGTACCGATCTTGTGAAGCGTGATCTGCTGGCGACTGAAGCTTTTGCTGTTGAAATCACGCGGCAACATGTCGTCTTGAAAGTTTTCGACCCAGTACTTGAGCTGCTTCTTCAGGTACTCCTTCATCATGCTCGTATGGCTGCTGCTGTTGGTAGTCGACGCCATGGTGGCTTCACACACAAAGGTGTCGCTATTGTGTTACTAAAGGGATGGCGCCACTGCACGCACTACTACAGGAGCGCGCATTCAATGCGAATCCCTCGACACCTCAATGTTGGAGCGAAAGAAAGAGGTTTCACCACAACAGCGATCTCGAAAGGACACGGACGCACTTCCAGCCAATCAGCGCCCACTATACACTCTTTCTGCCAATCAAATGGTGCTATGCATATTTATGATCCAATCGCAATGTGTCAAGCGTCCCAAAACCGAGCAGCGAAGACTTCGGATCACTGGGAGCAAGCGGCAGCAAGAGGAAGCATGAGAGCTGATGTGGCGAATGTGCTGCAAGGGGACTGTACTAGCAATGCATCCACGCATCGTCGATCCTGAACGGAGCAGGCAGTCCAGATCAAGCGTCAGTCGAGCTGTTCATTTTTCTGGTTTTTTCTGTTTTCGCTCTCTCTGCCATCTCCGATTTCACGCCAATCACAGCGACGTGAGATGGGTTCTTCCCTTCTGGTTGGCCGAAAATGCGTCCGACATCTGGATCTGGATTGGGGACACAGATTGGCTGCTGGAAGAGCGCCAATTGCTTTTCTCATGCATGCGCATTGGAAGAGTGGAGCAACGCGGAGCGAAGTAAACGAAGCGGCTCTCTAATCGCTCCCAGCGAAGTGACACAACCACACACACACACACATACTGCAGTGTGTGGCTTCGTGGTACGTACTACCTCGATTCGATGAGTGACGCGACAGAAGCTGCGCAGGAGGCGTCGGACGAGCGCTTGCTCATGGCGCTGCTCGATGCGCTCTTTTTGCTGGTCGGCGTTCTCTACGGCGTCCGCGTGCTCAAGCCACTGCCGAAAACGTACCTGTCCGAGATCGCGTTCCCGCTCGATGTACGTACACTGCGATGGCTCTCTACTTGCTGTGAGCTCCCCTTGAGTTTGTATGTGTGTGCAGTTCTGTGTGAAGCTCGCTGCATGCTTCCTTTTGTTTATGACGCATGGCGTGCAATGGCTCTACGCCGAGCTGCTGTGCACGTGGTACGTTGGCATCGAGAGCGCGCGATCGATCGACGCCCAGGAGCTGTTTGCGATGATGGAAGCGCTCGTATGGGGTATGGCGTCGGTGATTCTGTGGATGGAGTATCGTCGCAGCATGACGCCGTCGCCGTACCTGCGCATGTTCTGGATGGTGAAATGGATCGCTGCGATCTACGTCATGATTGTGTACCAGTCGTTCTCGAGCGTGAAGCCCTCCAGTACCACCATGGTAGTAGTCGGAGGCGTGCGCTTCGTCACCAAAACGATCCTCGCGCTTTTTTGCTTCTTCACGCCGACGCCGATCACCGTGGATCTCGTGTCGTTTCCCCAGGAAGTGCCAACCCCATCGGCACTTTTGCACTCACAGAATTTCCAGCGCCAGTATACGAATGTCGCCACGTACGACTCGTTCTGTGACTACGACTGGGTATGTGCCATTCGCATGGTCATCACCATGACCTCGAGCCTCAGTGCTTGACTGACTAGACCGCGTGTATGAATGTGTGCAGATGAGAAAGAGTGGGGCAAACAATGGCAACAAGCCTCGCGAAGAAGAGCTGGAAGGTCTCGTCGATCTCGAAAAATCTGCATCCACGCGGAGCTCCATTGCCCCCGCGATCACCGTCACGATCCCATCCTCGACGACCTCTACCTGGGGTAAGAACCAGTTTATCTCGTACAAGATCGTCGTGCAAACCGAAGACGACATGTGGACCCTTCGACGCCATTACAACGACTTTGCCTCGCTGCACGAAGAGCTCCCCGAGGAGATCCGCGAATCGTGCTACCTCCCCGCCGATGACGCGGCGACCACCTCGAGGAGGGGTACCGCCCGCAAGTTTTTGTCCTGGAAAGGTCGACCGCGGTCGATGAAATCCAAGCTCGAGACGTACCTGCGCATGGTGCTCTGCCATCCAGCGCTGGAGCCGAATACGTCCCACGGACTCTGCGATTTCTTAGAAATGGTACGTCGATTGGCGGTCTACCCCTTCCTTTGCACGCACCGACTCTGACGATGCAAAGCCAAACTAACTGTGTCCATGCGTTGCTTCTCGCAGGAATACATGGAGGAAACCTTGGTGCGGTCGTACCACTCCGCACCGCGGATTTAATGCTTCCTGTCTATAATGTTATCGGGCAACTTCAGACATCACACATAATACTAGCAAATGAAAAGTGCCTCATCCCAGTCACAGACTCCAAGAGCGAACGACCTGTCGAAGTCAAATTGATGGTGGGTTCTTGTTTTGAGTATCTTCACACGTTTATACCACGCACCGACCATGGAAAAGAAGAGAAGCGATCTGCAGATACAAGGACGACTGGGAGCGAAAACGCACCTCTTTTTTGCCGCAGCACAAACAAACGATCTAGAGTAATACCGAGGGGGAGCTGGGTTACGATCGGTTCGAGATCGACGGGTACGCGATCTCGCAGGAGTTGACTGTCTTCGCGAACCGCAGCGAGTTCAGTGTTTCGTCGCGGTGCTGTTGCAATGGCGACAGGTTACAGATCATCAGCGTCTTGCTGTCTCCACCGAGAGAAGGGCTCAGAAAATGCGTCAGCTTGGAGTCCCGGAATGGAACGTGCGCAGACTGCGAGTTGTTGAACAGAACACAAGACACGAGATGCATCCGGTTTAGGACAGCTTGGAAGAGAAGCCTGCATGAAGATGTGCACAACGAACCTTCTTTGCGAGCGCACAGATCACGTTGCCTAGCGAGGAAAGGCTTTTGTTGATTGCCTGGGCTTCCTTGAGGAGCTCTCTGTCGTTCCCACTTCCCGAATTTTTCAATCGCTCCGAACCCTATCATGTCATGAAGGAAGAGAACAAATGTCGTTGTCAGTCACAGGGTAGCTATCCAGCACGTTCGGGGTGTCCTTTCATCCACTCACAGCTAGATCCACCAAGTGAACGACACCGAGTCGGTGGTCGCCAGTCAAAGAGTTTACGCCGCTCATTCTTCAAACACAGACACACAGCATACTGGTAAGCAACGAGGGAGGCACGGAGTGCATGGGTGCGTTTAAAGTAGCAGCATACCGGAAAGTAATCACACAGTGGCTTCTCGACGAGCGATCATTCATGTTGGTCGCCTTCGTGGAGCGCTTGGACATGGCCTTCTGCAAGAGCTGCCACGCATCGAGCTCATTGATGACCGTGTGGATGCAAGAATTGGCAATCGCAGGCTTCCCTTCCGCATCCAGGCGCAGATCGACTTTGTCGACAGACTGCACAGGAAAGCATAGCGACGCATTGGCCAATTAGAATATGTATGTACATGCAATGGCGGATCGATGAAGCAGCAGACAGACGTCACGTACTCCTGCTGGAGCCAACAGATCTCGCAGCGTTTCGTTGTAAATCTCGATCATTTCCAGACTGACGGAGAAATCCCACCCACTGGACCGCAAGTCGGAGATTGTGGAATAAATGTGCGTGATAGCCCGTCCAACAATGCCCATGTGCGAGGAGGGTTCCATCGTCGCAAAACCAGCGCTGTCTTCTCTTCCTTGCATTGTGTATGTTTTGCCTGATCTGTGTTGAAGCAAAAACACACAGAGCACTGTTCAGAGGACACTGACATCGAAAACAAGAGTCCACGGTCGCAACCACACATACCCTGTTTGCCCGTATGCAAAAATGCAGACGTTGTAGCCATCAAGCGCCGATTGCACCAAAGCCGACACCTCCAGAAAAACCTCTTCTTGGCTGCATGTGCTGTCGAAAACGAGATCGAAATCAAAAGTGTACTTCTTCACCGCATCTCGCCCTCCATTCTGTCCATAGCTGACGTGGGATTTGGTGCTCGCTGCCAGCTCAATCTGTCGTCTTTCTCCAGCGTAGTCGGGGAAACTGAAGATCTGGACGAAAGAAGCCAACGCACAGCATCAGTAAATAGAACGACGGAGCAGGGGCTGCAAAGATGACGAACTGCGCACCTCTTCATTGCCAGAGTTGGTCGTCTCGTGTCGAAGGACTGGACGGACACGGCAGAAGACACGGATGTTTCCTTTCAGCTCCATAACCTACACTCGAATAGTAATACATTGAGCAACCCTGAAAGCACAATCGCCGAGCGGAGTCGATCGCACAGCACAGAATCACCTTGTTGTGAAGACTTCTCCGAACGATCTCAGCTTGGAAGAGACGTTTCTCCAAGTAGACAGATTTCTCCTGGAATCTCGTTTCCGCATCTCGTGACTCTCGCTCCTTCGTTTCAAGATCATACTCGAGATCGCTGATTCTCGACGCTTTGCTCACAAGCTCCTGGTTGCTTGCAGCCAACTCGGACTCGACACTCGCGAAATGCTTTTCCCGGTCGCTCAAGGCTCCCAGTTTTGCACGCATATCACGCAGCTCCGCTTCCAAGCGCGAAATGCACTCCTGGCTTTCACGTGCTGTCTTCCGCTGCGACTCCACCATCGACGCATACTTTTTCTCATTCTCGGACGATACTTGGAACGAATTCGTCAACGCGTTCACTTCACCGCGAAGTCGTTCTCGGTCAGCAGCAAGGGCAGCGACGTTTTTCTCATCGTGAGACGCGGAATTCAACAGCTCGGTCTTCTCGCGCGTCCACTGTGAGTGCAGCTCATCAAGCTGTTCTTCCGCATGCTGCAATCCAGTCGAAAGCGCCTCCCGCTGGGACTCTGAACCTTCATACAGGTGTTGGACTTCTGCAATTTTGGCGTTCATGGAGGATACTTTGTCTTCCAGCGCCTTCTTTTCGCGAGTAATCACATCGAACTGTGAGCTCATGGTTGCCACATGGTCCTCCAAAGCCTTCTTCTCTCGTGTTTGTACCTCCCAATTCTGTTTCAAGGCAGAATATTCGGCGTCAGATCGTTGGGACGCATCCATCTGAACGTCTTTTCCACCAAACTTGACGCTTTTGTGCCCACAATCGCCAGACTGACAAGCAGCATGGGACCGTTTGATCGCGTTCATCTCGCGCACAGATTCATCGCGCTCATGATGGAGATGGGTGATGATCGAGTCGCGTTCGCCGAGTTGCTGCACCAGCACACCCACTTCGCGACACAGCGACTGTATCCGCTTTTCCTGCTTGTTGTCTCCTGGGAGACTCATAATCTGCACACACACACCAATAAACACAGTCAACACGAGAAAAACAATAGAATGGCAGTGTCGCGGTGCGGATAGGACGCACCTCGTTTTGGCTCATGGTCTCAATGATGCGCTCCTGGGTGTGCACCTTCGATCGCAAGAGCTCGATTTCAGTGTTTCGGTCCGTTCGCATTGTTTCCAGATTCTTCACCCGTCGAGCCAAGGCGACGAGAAGACCGTACGTATCGATATAACGCTGGTGGAAATACACACACAACATCCAACATGTCTCAGAATGGTTAGACACAATCCTGGTGTCCAGCAACAATGAATGGACGTTTTGCAGCAACCAGCAGTCGACCAACCTTTTTATACAGGAACGCTTTCTCCTTGTCCGACTTGGCGCGAAGCGCTCGCTCCTCGTCTTCGAGATCTCTGCCCAGGAACTCCATCGACATCGCCGGCGAAAAAGACTCCCCACTCGTGTACGACGCATTCAGCAGAGACGACGCGTCTTTCCAGCTTTTAGGATTCCTATCGGAGGAGGAGCCCGCGCTCTGCTTTCCCTGCGTCCATGGAAGAGGCAGCATCGTCAGCAGGAAGGTCATCCACGTCATCTTCAACCTAGCAACAATCCAAGAATGGAGACGAATATGGTCATACCTTGTCATTCGCGTCTCCTCCTAGCGAGCCGAGACGCGTCACATCGGCTTCAAGCGTTGGCCGTCTGGATGCGTTTGACCGATTACGACGCGGCGGTGAGAAGTCCATGGTAAACATTTGAGAAGAACTGCTCGTCGAAGCGGAAGGTTCGCCATCGTGGGACTGGTTATTACTGCCTTCGTCCAGTCCCCGACTAGTGTTCGATGCGCTAGCGAGCTGCTGTTTGGAGTGGGCTGCTTTCGGTCGTTGCTGTTGCGGAGCTTTGCTGCCACTGGAGGTCGGAATGCGAGTTCCTTGCGCAGCAGCTTCTTCTTTCTGTCGGCGCCAAGCTTCCAGCTGCTCCTGTCGGGACAGCTCTCGTCGTTCCTCTTCTTCATCGTTGTTGTTCTCATTCACCGACGGGGTTCCAAAGAGCGCATCTTCCATATCATGGTCGGTGCCACCCCTGTAGTTGTTACTCGTGATGTCGTCTGGGAACGTCGTGGAGCTGGCGGTCTGCGCACTCGACACCAGCGAGCTGCTCGCCATTCGCGCATCTCCATACCCATCTTCACCGTTCGGTCCATCCAAACTGCGCCGAGTGCGCAATTTCTGCGTCCCACTGCCTCTCCCTCCAGCTCCATGCACCATGCGCCGTGACTCGTATCCGTTGCCACCAGAAGCAGCACGCACATCCGGGGTCGCGAGGTCCGCAAAGTGGCTCAGGATATGTCCTTTACCGGCTTCGTACAGTGACCCTCGATCAGGTGTCGCGGAGGAAGAGGAGGCGCCAGTCGTCGATGGTTTTTTTGTTCGCGTTGCGGACGTCGGGAGCACCATCCTGGAACTTGCCGCTTTCCCCCAACCAAACACACTCCCGCAGAACGCGCAAAGATGCAAGAAAGGTGTCTACACACCGTCTGTGTAAAGATTGTCGCTGGCAGCAGTCCTCGGTCAATGGGAAAGAAAGAAATCCTTTCGTCCTCGAGAGCGGTCGTTCCTCCTGTCAATGCCGCAGATTTAGCGACCAAGAAACAGCAACCTCTTCCGCTTGCGACCGTACCCCTTTTGACAGACGACCCATGAACGAAAGACCAACATTCCGCATGCCAACACCCCATGCCAACACCCGTTAACCTCCGTTGGCATCCCGAAAAAGCGCGGGAAAAGCTTCGCGCCAATTTATTCAGGAGCAGATTGCTCTCCTTTTGAAAATGAAAACAGCGTTTGCGAAAGATGAGTGGTGCAAGTTCCGACGAAAGAGATCCAAAGACCACTTTTGACGTGAATGCAATTCATCAACATCGCAACGTAGTGGTCCATGCACACACTCATATATAAAACATTGGT
Organism: Globisporangium heterothallicum; assembly: GCA_023334155.1. Lineage (NCBI taxonomy): Eukaryota > Oomycota > Peronosporomycetes > Pythiales > Pythiaceae > Globisporangium > Globisporangium heterothallicum. The sequence continues at coordinate 26,230 of JAASGH010000173.1, forward strand.
TGTTTACATTGATATCGGTTCCTGCCTACACGTTTTAGAAGAATCGCTGTGCGCAGATCGCATGCGCGCCGACTTCGTCGTATTCTTTCCTCGAGACCCACAGTTGCTGGAACGAGCCCAGCGACGCGAGTATCGAGCCGCCGATGAACACACTGAACTGACGCTCGATCTTCATGACATTCGTGAAACGCACTTTGAACGTGCTCGGCACCATCGCTGTCAATTCCGCATGCAACCGCTCGGTGAGACCGTTCGTCAAACTGCCGCCACCACACAAGATGATGTTGCTGAGCATATCGCGTCGCAGATCGGCGTCGCACAACTGCACGGCGTCGTACAGCATCTTGTGCAACCCCTTCGCCAATGTCTTCGTCGCGGCTGCAGCATGCTGCTCCGTCTTCACGATTGTGCCCGCGCCGTCCGCGAAATTCTTCGGATGCAAAAGGAACTCCGCGACTTCGCAGCATTCCCGCTCGAGCACCACGGCTTTCCCATCCGGGAGTTCATACCGCTGTTGGATTCCTGTCCAGCTTCCTTCTGTCGCATCGCTTGTCAGCGCTGTAATCGAAGTCGCACACGCCGCTTCTCGCATATCGCGGAAAATCTCGGACTTCATAAACTTTAAATAACTACCAGGCATCAGCGGCGGCGTGATCAGCTCCGTCGGCAACGCAAATGTCTCGAACTTGCCGTGCGGGTTGAGTTTCCGCGTGAAGCAACACCGCGGTCGTACCTCCAGCGAAGGATTCTTTCTCGCGACTAAATACTCTAGATACCCCGACAACTGGTTGCACCCCACAGCCGAGTACTGCGCGGGACGCTGCATATGGTACCCATCAAACACAGGAACAACACGCGTCGCACCCGCACCGATCTCTGCGATCAACGCGCACGAGCGTCCAAACGCAAACGCATCCAAGACCGCATCCTTCGCCATGTAGAACGCTGGGACATCGAACTTCTCAAACATCATCTCCAAGTACTTCTCGGCGTCTCGGTTCGCGGCATTATGCAGCGCATCGTTTGCGAAACAGGACGCGGCCGACGTGATCACCGGGTGCTCCTTCGGGTCCACGCGCAGGTTGTCAAACGCGTACTTCCAGATCTGCTCGAGCGCTTCCCAGTTTGAAACCGCACACGCTTCGATCGGATGCAGCACGTCGACGTCTCGCGCGTGGTGCAGGTCGCTCAGCACGTACTGGGACTTGGCGCCTGTCGCTGCTGGTGCCTGCTCTGTTGGTGGTCCATCCAGACTGGCGTCGACAGGCAGCGGAGGTTTCTTGCCCACGACCGTCGGCAGCACGAGCGTCGGCGTGTCTTCCCCCGCGAGCCCGAATTTGCTGCGACTCGTGCCCACATCGCCCACGATCGCTTCGACGTCGTCCCCACAATACATCTCCGGTTCCACGAATGCTCCCCAACCCACAATTGCAAGAAACGCAACGGTAGATGGCGGGTCCAAAACGGGTGGGTTTCCCATCCTCCCTGCCAATCAGGAATCATCCACATACTGAGCGCAAGACTAATTGGACCCGCTCAGCAGATGGAGATACCCACCCGCTTCGACACTGACCCGTCCCGCACATTCCGCCTCGAATAAAGAACCGCAAAAAACGATGTAAAAACTGCATCTCCCCTTCAACTCGGATGCACTATTCGACCAGAACCACCGCAGCGATTGTGCACATCATGTTAAAGGCGCTCCATGTTTCTTACTTCGGATGACATCTTTCGTACTGATCCGATAGCTCGCTCCAGTTTCTCCCCCTTTGCAGCAAGTCGCTCCATTTGCTGGAAAAAAAAAAGATATTCCTTCTTTCTGTTCATTCGCCATACTGGGAAACAACCGCGAAGATGGCGCACGAAGAAGCGAAATTGGACTTTGCATGGCTGCCAGCGGGCACCGAAGCGCTCGCTGACGGCGAGTACGACGCCATCGTGCTCGGCACGGGACTCAAGGAGTGCATTCTCTCGGGACTGCTCGCCGTGAACGGCAAGAAAGTGCTCCACCTGGACCGCAATGCGTACTATGGCGGCGAGTGCGCGTCGCTCAACTTGACCAACTTGTACCAAAAGTTCAAGCCCGGCCAAGAACCGCGCGACGACCTCGGCGCGAACCGCGACTACAACATCGATCTGATCCCAAAGTTCATCATGGCGTGCGGCAAGCTCGTGAAGATGTTGCTGCACACGAAAGTGACCCGCTACCTGGAGTTCAAGAACGTTGACGGCAGTTACGTGGTCAAAAGCGGCAAGACGTACAAGGTGCCAGCGACGGGCGAAGAAGCGTTGCGCTCGTCGTTGATGGGCATGTTCGAAAAGCGCAAATTCCGCAAGCTGCTCATGTACATTTACAACTACGAAGAGGACGATCCAAAGACGTTCGAAGGCATGGACTTGTTCAAGCAACCGATGAGCGAGCTCTTTGAGAAGTTCGGTGTCGATGCGAACACGCAGAGCTTCATGGGCCACGCGATGGCGTTGATGCGCGATGAGTCGTACATCAGCCGCCCTGCGATTGAAACCGTGCGCGCCATCAAGCTGTACGCGTACTCGTTGGAGCGCTACGGCAAGTCGCCATACATTTACCCAATCTACGGTCTCGGCGGACTTCCAGAAGGCTTCTCGCGTTTGTGTGCTATCAACGGCGGTACGTTCATGCTGAACCGCGGTGTCGATGAGATCCTCTTTGACGCCAATGGCAAGGCTTGGGGTATCCGCGCCGACAACGAGGTCGCGAAGGGTAAGCTGATCATCGGCGACCCATCGTACTTCCCTGAAGAGAAGCTTCGCAAGAACGGCAAGGCTGTGCGCTCGATTTTCATCCTGAACCACCCTGTGCCAAACACAAACGACGCCGAATCGCTGCAGATCATTATCCCTGCCTCGCAAGCGCAGCGCCACAACGACATTTACGTGTGCGTCGTGTCTGCTGCTCACTGCGTCGCTGCAAAGGGCATGTACATCGCGATCGTGAGTACGGTCGTGGAGACCGCGGACCCGCTCTCGGAACTGAATGTCGGTGTGAACCTCCTTGGTCCATACTTGGACCGTTTCGACTCGGTCTCGGACATGTACGAGCCAGTCTCGGACGGATTGCAAGACAATTGCTTCATCAGTACGTCGTACGATCCTACGAGTCATTTTGAGACGACGTCGGAAGACGTGTTGGATTTGTACCAGCGAATCACGGGTGAAGCCTTGGACATGAACATCAACGCCGACACAACCGAAGTCGACCAATAAGCAGAGCAAGACGACGATGCTGGTGATGCATGCAATGCGAAAGAGAGGGAGCAAGTGACGAAGATTCTTGTAGAAGGATTGAAGCTGAACGTGAGACCGTGCATGTGGCAGGCGTGTCCAGAAACAGTAAGGGTTTGGAAAGTTTGCCTCTCTTTTCTATCTGAACAAAATGTGTTTCTTTTTTTTACTTGAGTGTGTGTTGATGCGTTTATGTGGGACGAGTGCGTCGTTTGTTCTTGCGGAAGCTAATGCCTTGTTCCCCCATCCGAACCGACTTGCGCACAGGAAGGAGATGGACACCTTGGAGTGAAGCACATCCATCTCTATATGAATGGTGTTTACTGAGCAACATTCCGACCGTATGAATGTTTACGCGCACGATGCGATCCTCACAGCCTCTTTATGCGGGAGATCTCGAGAAGCCGTTGGTCTGGAGTTGTTATAATGGTTCGTATTGAAGACGGCAACAAATGGCGCGCTCAGCGGTATCCCACGCGGAGAGTTATTTTGAGCCAAGCACGTGGACAAAGCTGGTTTGTTTGCTTCACTTTTTCTTAGCGTCGCAGGTCTAAATGGAGCCGAAGAGAACCGAAACCACAAGTACCCACCCGATCTATTCCCATCCGCCAATCGCCCAATGAATGCAAAGCCAGCGTGTTTCTCTCCTCAAGTCTCCACGTCGGCCATCGTAAACCAGCCGAAGAGCTGCACCAGAGAACCTCCCCACTTCCCCGTCCTGCTCATTCATTCCTCAACTTGCCTCCATCCTCCTCCCCAGTGTCAACTGAGCTCCTCCATCATCACCATGTCGCGCGCCAGTAGCCAACAGACCCAGAACTGCGACAACTTCCTTCGCGAGAAGCCCAGCACTCGCTTGCACCAACCTCCAGGTGGCGGCTCCTCCGTGGGTTCCCTCATCTACGGTGGCGGCTGTGACGACAGCCCGTTCGCGGGTCATGAACGCCGCACGTCGCTGCATCGACGCAAAGACGAAGCTCCAGAGCAAATGAACCCCTACTCGAAGGACTATCGTCGCGGCAGTGGGAACGACTTCCACCAGCAACAGCATCAACAGAGCTCAGGTCCATACCCTGGTTATCAGCACCACCAGCAGGCTCCTCAGCAACACCAGCAACATTTTGGTGGTGTTGGCGCTCCAGTGGGCAGTCGAGAACGCTCGTCGAACAGCTACGCGAACGGCTCGAACCAGAATTCTGGCAACGTGCTCACGGAGAGACGCATCACACGCATCCACGCACCGCCAGGAGGTACTTCTTCGATCACCTTTGGTTGAGTTTTATTATCAGCAACGTCAACCTATCTATCGCTCGGTTAGTCTACTAGGTCTCCACCAATCTATCGATCTTCATCACAGCATAAATGGAGGGATGAAAAGCTGCGCTCTCAAGAAAATATATACAATCCTCTTTTTTGATTTTCTTTACTGGTGGGAAGTCTGATGCGAACGAATTGCTGCTAGGGACTGCTGTCCCATTTGACTCGGAGGAGCAACGTTTACTCTTCGTCGCTTTCGTTTTCGCTCTCTTCGTTCTCGTCTACGTTTGGCAGCGCGATGATCGCGAGTCCGTTTTTCACGCCTTTCAAGCGCTCCCAGCGACCCAAACGGTGCTCTTGACCAATCCCCGCGAGCAAGAAGCGTCCCTTGTTGTCGAAAGTGAGCGCATTGACGTAGCCTTCGAGCGGGATGCTGGCCACTGGGGTCAGCGAACGGTCCTTCAGGTCAGCCTTCCACAGGCGAATGTAGCCATCTGAGGAGCCCGACGCCACGAGATCCGTGCGAGGCATGACAGTGACAGAGCTGATCCACTTCCCAGCACCATGCGCCTTTTGCACCACGTAGACAGGTTTCTTACGACCGTTGAACCATAGCGAGAGCGAGCCATCGTCGCCACCGGTGACGTAGTATTCGTCGTTGATCATCTTGACACAGTCCATGGAGCCCGAGTTGCCGTAGAACACCAACTGGGTCTCCTCCGGAATCTTCCACATTCTAACACTTCTATCGCGGCCGCAACTCACGACCCGCTCCTTATATAAACTATCGAGACCGTTTACTTCCCCCTGGTGGCCGAACAGCGTCTCCACGTACCCCATCTCGGTCAGGTTCCAGTGCTTGATAGATCGATCCAACGATCCCGTGAACAGCATGTGTGAGCGCAAGCGAAACGCCAACGACGTGATCGTATCGCGGTGGCCGGAGAAACTCTCGAGCAGCTCATTCTTTTCTGCATCCCACACACGCACGAGCTTGTCGCAACCACCGCTAACCAAGTATTTGCCATCGGAGCTCAGCGCCAATGCTAGAATGTTCTTTTCGTGGTCTTTCGTAGCCGTAGCGACATCGTCGGAAGGCAAGCTGAGACGCGTCTTGGTCTGCTCCGCGAGGTTCCAGCGCAAGATCGCGCCATCCTTGGACGCCGAGAACGCGGTCTTCCCGTCCTCCGCCAATGCCAAACTCGTCACCGGCAACCGATGGCCCTTCAACAACTTGGTCGAGTCCGCGTCAAACTCGAAATCTTCGTATAACCCCGCGACCTGTTTGAAAAACCTGCCCATCGCTTCAAGCGCATCCTGGTGCAAGCGCGCACTCACTTTCTCCTCCACACCGCTGTTGTTCATACCGCCATCTTCGTCGCCGTCATCCTCGTCGGACGCATCGCCGCCTTCCTGCGCTGTGATCTTGCTCAAGTACTCTTTCGCGAGACGGATGCGCTTCTCCTGCGCGGTCTCCTTGATCTCTTCTTCGCTGTCTTCGTCCTCATCTCCACCATTGGCGCCATTGGTTTCGTCTTCGCTCTCGGACGCGATCACGTCTTCGCCGCCACCAGCCGCGGACCAGTCGAACGCGTCGTCTGCGAGCGTCTTCTTCTTCTTGGCGCCGCCTTGGTGCTGCTGGTCCCGCGAGCCGCGCTTGATCGCTACTCTGCGCTTCATTCCTCGTGCGTCTGTTTCTCTATTGTCTGCTGAGCTCTTTGCGTGTGCCGCTTGACTTGACTCGACCGAAGTATTGATTGGCCGGCACCAACACAGCAACCACTGCAACGCTTGTGCCACAGAGCACCACACCAAGGAACACAAACCTGGATGGTGGCACAGTGTGGTCATCGGTTCACTCGATCCACCGTCTGGTCAGCACACTCCAGCCACAATCCTTGAGCAATCGTACTGTATTCGCTTGTCAAAAGTGCGAACACCATTTTGTACCACTGATTGGTGGTGACAAGGAGAATGGCACGCAGTCGGTCACCATCCAGACAATCATTCTTGAATCGAGATACCCTCTGTATCAACCGTTTCCCTCTCTAAACTCCATCCTGAGAGAGATGAAGAAGCGAAAGCAGAGGTTGCATCCGCACGCAGCATTGCGAGACAAGAGAGAGAGAGAGAACAGGAACAGCAGCATTTCCAACCTTTGCAGAAGAGCGATGGCGCAGAAGGGTGGCAGCAGCAGTCCGCGCGACAGCAATGGCGACGCGAGCGAAGTGCTGGTGTCGGGCGAAGTGAACCGCATGATCCAAGTGGAAGTCGGCGGCATCTACGAGCGCCTCGAAAAGTGGGCACTCGACACTGCATGCTCCTGTCGACATTTACATCAATTTGCTCATGCTCGTGTGTGTGTGTGTGTGTATCTGCAATGGCGATAGGCTTCGTCAGCAGTCCAAGTTCCCGTCGTTTGACACTGTGAACATCCCGACGGTGCTCGTGTTGGGCAACCACTCGTCGGGGAAAAGCACGTTCATCAACTACATGCTCGGTCAGGAAGTGCAAAAGACTGGTAAGACCGATAGTGCTTGCGTTCGTAAACCCGCACTGGGCAATGCGTGTAGTGGGTGCCCTACTCACTAATGGATGCACTGCCTGTCTTCTCGTTCAGGCCGCGCACCCACGGACTGCACATTCACTGTGCTCGTTGGCGGGAGTCGTGAAGAGCGTCTGGATGGTTCAGCGTTGACGCGTCATGCGAAATACGGCTTTGGCGATGTCCAGCGACGCTTTGGACGCGAGCTCGTGTCTCAGATCGAACTCAAGGTTGTGGAGAACAGCCCACTGCTGGACGAAGGGGGACTCATGATTGTGGACTCTCCTGGGATGATCGACCCTCCAGGTGCATCCACAGACCGCACCGACACAGACCGTGGCTATGACTTCAAACGTGTGGTGCAGTGGTTCGCTGAGCGTGCTGACGTGATCCTCGTCATGTTTGACCCGGACAAACCGGGCACCACCTTCGAGACGCTGGATGTGCTCACGAACTCCCTCCGGGACCTCTCGAGTAAAGTGCTGCTCATTTTGAACAAAGTGGATGATTTCCGTACGGTGCATGACTTCGCACGCGCGTATGGCGCACTGTGCTGGAACCTAAGTAAAGTGACCCCAAGAAAGGATCTGCCGTTCATCTACACGATGTATGTGCCTCAAGAGCATCGCGAGAACCAATCGCTCCCTCCTACCGCATCGACCAGCAGCAAGAAGAAGGATAAAACGCGCAAACCTAAAGGACAGGATGCAAGCGGCGACACCAGCGGCGAAGGCGTCGCAAGTGATGGTGCCGACAGTACTACCGTAGTAGCGAAACCCGAAGTGCAGCGCATGCTCGAAGACGAATTCGATGGCATTCGTGGCGAAGTGATTCGTGAAGTGGAGCGCGCGCCTGATCGCGCGACTGACAACATTTTGAATCTGCTCAAGTCCACGGCGGCTCGACTGCAAATGCACACCACGCTCCTTGAAGCGTGCAAGGCTGAATACGTCGACCTTGAGAAATTCTGGAAGCGTGTGCAAGTCGCTGGGGTTGTGTTTGGGATCGGTGCCGCGTCGTTTTACGTCATTCGCACGGTGGGCAATGCGCCTGTGAAGGTTATCACTGCAGAGGAACTCGCGAGCGGGAGTGCGTCGTCGGCTTCGGGGAACAGTGGCGCATCGACCGCTGCTTCTTCGCCAAGTGGCAAGCACGCGTGGAAGGAGAGCTGGGCCGACCAAGTCGCGAAGTCGCAGTCGCGGTTCAATTATGGCACGCTGTGCAAGATCGTTCTCTCGTCCTGCGCGTCCAACTTTGCGATTTGGAAAGCGTCGATCGCCAACTTGGCGCACAAGCGCGAGAACGTCTTGGAATGGCTCCCCGACACTTTCCAGCGCGTGTACGCCCAATACTTGTGCAAATCGGACCGCATCCATGACGAAGTCATGACGCAGTGGAGATCCGTCCAGCCGGGTCTGGAACTCGCGGTCTTGTCCACGAAACTCGACGAGTTCCCTCCCTTCGAAGCGAAGGACAAGAGCTTCCTGGACGATGTGCTGGGCTTGCACATCCCTCGTCTTGACCGCTGCGTGCGCGATCGCACAGGGGACGACCACGCCTATTTGCGCTTCAAGCATCTAGAGAAACCATCGCGCAGCAAAGCCGAAGCAGCAGTCATCGCAAGCGAGAAGAGCGAAACGGAATGAAGGATCCAATCTGTAGAAAGAAGAGGAGCTGGACGAGTTTTATGTGTTCGTTGGTCATTGACAAGAATGATGCGTTGTGCGAGGTGGAGTTTTTGCGCCTATGTTGTGTTGATACGATCCAATCGATCCTTGCACGTTTCACTACAGCGACTAGCACACGGGTGAGATACCTTTGCACAGAGATCTTTACTTTTTATCTGACGTTGAAGGTGAGCAAATAGACTGGGGAGCGTCGCTATGTTGCCACAGATTTTGTGTTTTTGGCAATGGTATTGGGACTGCTCAGCTTCGTTTGCCCACGCCATCAACGTTGACTAAAATCTGCTGCTCCCGATTGGCGACCAGCATCTCGGAGAGTAGGCTGTTGGACGTGTCGCCTGAGACCACCGTCTTCTGGTTGCGACTCAGAGCCGCGAGTTTCTCCAGTTGCTGCATCTTCAACTCGTGTTCACGGTATTTCTCCAGCTTTTTCGCCGCGATCCCTTCGGCACGCGCGATGGTCTCGGCAGCTTTCGCCTCCGCCGTGGCTCGGATCTCCTCGATGGTGGCCTGGAGTTGCACACTCATGCTGTGTTTCTCGGCTTCAAGGACCGCGATGTCGGCGTCGCTGTGCGCTGCGATCTCTGCCGCGATACGTTGTGTGTCGGCGCGGACCTGCGAGATCTTCAGGTCGGCAGCAGCCTTGACGTTGTTGCACCGCACTCGCGTTTCCTGCTCGATCTGCTCTTGCACCAATCTGGTATCGGCCACAACGAGGTCGATTTCTTTCCGGATCTCGGCGCACTTCGCAAAGCCCGTGGACTCTTCTTCCATGAGCACCATTTTGCGCTTGAGCTTCGTCGTGTCGATTTCTTCCTTGTACTGCAAGAGCTGCATGTCGCTCATCTGCTTCATGTTTTGCTCTTTGATCGCGCTCAAGTGCGTCGTTCGACTCTGCATTTGGTCTTGGAACGCATCAGGTAACGTGACAGTGGTGATCGCGACGCTCGTGATCTCCACGCCGTAGGTGTTAAACTGGCGGTTGAGGTTGCGGCGAATGTCCTCTGTCACGCAGTAGAGGACGCGAGCGGGTGGGAGCGCTTCGCCATCCTCGTCCAGCCCTTTCGAGTACTGGATATCCTGGGAATTCGTTCGCGAGTTTAGTGCTCCTGTCTGGAAACGCTCCTTCATGGTGCCATCGCGTAGTTGGTACACTTCGGTATGCTGCACGCTACGCGCCAGCGCTCGCACGGCTTCATCTTGAGCTGCGCGGAGCTGCACCTCCAGCCCGTTCGGTCCAAGCTCGTAGACAAAGCGTCTCACGAGCTCGGGGTCCTCCCCTTTGGCGGCATTGCCTTTGATTCGCAGTACGGAGCAAAGATTGATCCCCACGGTCACATCGTCCGACGTCTTGCATCCTTTCACGGGGGTGTCGAACACGATGTACTGCTGCGTGACCAAGTGCGCGACTTTCGTGAACAGCGACGCCCAGTGGAAACCTGGCGGCCACACGGCAGATTTGGTGCCGTCGGGGGCGACATAGTCCACATCGCGTCCCTGGTGCTGGACGAGCGCGTAGGTGCCTTCAGGGACGCGGATGTACGGTTTGAACGGACTCCGTCCAGGGTTCACAATCACGACGGTGTTGCCATCGTAAGTCGCTCCGAAGAGCCGATTCGTAGCATCGACGCGACGTGCTCTCTGGTACAAAAGGTTCGTGTGCTTCTGCGCGTCGAGCTGAGCCCCTTGTTGCTGTGCGGATCGCATCCCTGGTGGTCGTGTGGCTTGATGCTGTGTGGGCTGAGCGCGGAGCTCCTCCTGCGAGCGCTGGTTCTCTTGCCGCTGATGCTGACGGTTGTTGTGTAGGCTGGAGGACATGGCGCGACTGAGACTTTGCTCAGGACGCACTGTGCGCGAAGTCGTTGGTATCGTCTCGAGGAGGCAAATGCGTAAATGCGCATGTTCGTGACCTGAAGGAAAAAAGACCTGAAGGATCAGGTCTGTTGCGAACATTGCACGAGGCAATTTATTTATTTTCGCGAAATTAATTACGAGACATGTGTGCAATGTTGCAAGTCCCTCCTGTGCCCCAACCCCGTTTGAACATGGACCGGAATGTGATGCGCCAAGTGTTGTCTGCGATCCAGGAGAGCAACGGCGTAGCTGTTCCTGGAAACTTGGCAAGTTTCGACATGGATTTGCAACTTCGCATTCCAACATTTTCGGAGTGCGCTTGGTTGAGAACCCAACTTGGAAATGAAGACGATGTAGACCACATGCACCGTTTATGCGACCGACATTGTGGGTCTCTTTTGCAAGTAATTTATTTTGTACCTGACTACCATCACTCCGTCCTGGACAAAGAAAGTGCGGTCGCATGTCAGGAGCTACACTTGCTCCACCTGCACTCGAGTGCTCATTCCTTCACTCGCAACGAAGCACACAAGATGGCCGCCGCAGCAACCATGACGACCTCAAGCGAGCGCTACAACCACCTCGTGCAGGTCGACATCGCGAAACCCATGGACGGTACGTGTGCGCGCTGCCATCGTCGATGGACGCTGCTGTCTCCTGACGCTTCAGCTTCCTGATTGCTTCTTTGTGAATAGCGATGAAGCACTTCAATGCGACGATCACAAGAGGCAAGATCCCATTGGTGCTGATTCCAAAGTACCCAACGCTGATCAAGCTGTTCATGCGCGTCCCATCGGGCATGTACGTCTTTAGCTCTTGCTGCTCTTGCGTCCATGTGTGGTGATCCTCACATGTCTGTCTTGATATTGAACCAAAGGTGGGTGCTCAAGCAGCGGTGGAATGCGCATGCCGGGATGATGGACCCGGGACTCAAGATGTTCTGGCCAGCGTGGAACCGCATCTCGCACATTGTCACGAAGCAAGCCGTGTCGTACTCGAACCCGGTGCGGTTCTGCCCAACTTCAGACAACGTGATGGTCGATATCGACATCTCGATCAGTTTCCAGATTGGTCCGACAGAAGACGACGCGGTCAAGTTTGTGTACTGCCTGGGTGCGCATCGGTTTGACGAGTTGCTCTACAGTCTCACAGTGGAAGCGATCCGAGGACTCGTGCACTCGGTGCGTCACGACCAAGTCCACGACTTGCGAGAAGAGTTTGCATTGGGGATGAAGAAGGATTTGAACACCAAGTTGAAGAACTACGGCGTGTTCATCCACAACGTCAAGGTCACG
>JAASGH010000174.1:0-37351 GCA_023334155.1 Globisporangium heterothallicum
GATCCCCCAGCAGATGTTGATGCTGAGCCACGTGCCGTTCTTGTCGTTGGAGAGACCCACTTGGTTGTTGACCCCCATGCCAAAGAGGATCATGATGAGTGTGCCGAGGAACTCGGCCATGCATTCGCGCATGTGCACGCTCTGCACGACGAATCTTGATGCTGGCTTGGCGTAGCTTGGGATGAAATGGTGTGGAGTCTCTGAGACCTCCATGTAGCTGCTGCCGTTCTCGACCTTGTCCTCTTGGTTGTCGGTCGTATTCGACGACATGTTGCTTTGCTGTTGCTTGTGCTGGCCAACGTTCATTTCGGATCCTTCCGGATACCGATGTGTGTATCCGAAAGTGCCGTACGTAGGAAAGAGCCACTTGTCGAGCAGACGGAGGTTTTTAAAATGAACCGACTCGGTGGTCACTCGGAAGGCTGACGGACCTCCGAGATGGAGCGAGCAGCAAACCAGGCACGCACATCGGAGGCTGTTTTCAAACGCAGAATGTTCCCAAGAGGCATCCTCTCGTGCGGCAGACAGAGCGAATCCTGAAGAGACAACAGGGTTATTTATTTATCCTTGATTGAAATACTGGGCATTACAGAATCCATCACGTGCGTCTGAAGAAGATCCACATTGTGGTCACGTGTTTTTGTTGCACACCAGCCAAGCAAATATTGCAGCAAGAATGTCTCTTAAGGCAGTAGTTGTTTGGAGCGTCCATTTCGAATAAGTGAAAGGGTGATCTCATCCACTGGGTTTAGACATGGAAAGAGTCCATGATACTGAAATAGGTATGGGGTGGATAGAAACGCATCGTCGTCGCAGCATCATCATGGGAACCAGCTCGAGTCGATTGACAGCGGTGTCGCGTCTTTATCGCCATCAGCCAGACTCGATGGTGCATGCTCGCAAATGGTATGCGTGCCTATTTGTGTGCTTTGTCGCTCCACGGCGCGCCTTTGAGGCAGGGAGTGGATTTATTTGGGCTTTGTGGTGTGTCGAGGAGGTTTGGTGTGCGAGTCCAAATGCTGGAGCTGTCGAATCTTGTCCATTTGGGACAAAGCTAGAGGATGGATCGACACGCGCTTGCTCCGAGCCAAAAGGAGCATGGGAAAAGCGTTGGGGGATTGAGAGAGGGCGAGAATCTGAAAGTTCTCTGGTGCTTGGTGCGCGACAGCGACATTTCTGGTCACACACCATCCATCCTCCTGATATCCTCCCCAAGCAGCATTTTTTTGTTTTTTCGCTCTTTATCATTTGCATGCGAGCGGTGCATGGAGTGCGTGGCTCCGTTTCTTTAGCGTTTGTCGGATCGGCGACTCCTTCTCAGAAATGCGACCAAGCGCAGGAGGTCGTCTGCTTCTTCCTCTATGTGTCGATGCACACTCAGCTCCTTCCTTCGCGAATGTGCTGAGCTCAGGAGTGCGTGATCGCGCCGTTCATTGCGGCAAACGCACGCAGCACCCCACTTCCATGCTTCTGTCGTATGATACATCATTTATTTCGTGATTACTGGCAGGCACATTGTACAAAACCAGCCCACCATCTGGATCAACTCCAAGTTAAATACTACAACCAAAACAAAGTCGCTGCTGCCCACCTTTCCCCGAAAAATAAACAGTGGACGCACTTCACCCACGCGTCTCTAGATCTCTGTCCGTCGCTCTTCTGTGTTGTATCGATACGCACTCGGTGTGGGTCGTGCTTCCCCCGCATTGCGAAGCCCTTGCTGCCCGATGGACAGGAAAGTTGATACGCGACTGTTCTCCACACCTTGATTTCGCAAAAGATCCGCCAATTGGGTGAGAACTTGGGGAGCATTCGATAAGGTAACTGCAGCTGCGTCAGACGATACCATCGCATTCACGCCGCCACTGCGCAGAAATGGGTGATTCAGCAGACCTCCTGGTCCGTCGATAGTCGGTCGCGCTCGGTGGTCCCTTTGCAGGCACGATCGAATCACGTTCTCCAACTCCTTGTTCTTCAACGATGGGTACGGAATCGGGTAACTGGGGTCGATAATGCACCGGAATTTCTCAATAATGCTGTTCACGTCAGCGAACGGTGGCTTGCCGTAGACAATCTGGTACAAAATGCAACCAAGAGACCAAATATCGCTCGCTCGTCCAACCTGCATGCGCATGACGAGATAGTTCCACAAGTGTGAGGCAGTGGCATTCGTCGAATGCATCCACAGCAAGTATGTACCTTCATTTTCCCTGACGGATTTCGTTGTCCGCTTGGCGCCGCATTGCCCTGGATAGCTTCCGGCGACATGTAGTTGACTGTTCCGACTTGACTATCTCGTTCAATGTTCGTGGTGTCGTTTGAGATCGCTTTTGCGATGCCGAAATCGATGAGTTTGAGAGCACCGTTCACAAAGAGAAAATTCGCTGGTTTTAGATCACCTGTACATATCACACATCGTTCGACTCAGACTTGAGGAATGGCAACCACAGAGAAATACGCAATACATTTCGACGCGCTCTTGCACGTACCATGAATGATCCGTTCGCTGTGGATGGCATGCACCGCCTGAAGCATTTGGGTCCAGATAACGCGCAGGAAGTTCTCATCGAGACTGTCCTTGATATCGCGAAGTCGCTCACTCAAATCGATCTCGCCATGCTCCATTACCTGAGCGGAAGAAAAAGAAAGTTAACGAAGCGGAACAAGCCAGAACGCTCATGCCGCCACTGCACTTACAACATTGATCTGGCGCTGCTGGAGATCCTGTTCTGCTGCTATCAACCTGATGATGTGTGGGTTTCCTTGCAGCCGCTCCAGTAGTTGGATTTCATTTGTGTATTGCTCGATGCTTTTCGTGTCTAACCGCTTGAGCTTAATTTTCTTCAGCGCGTAGATCTTCAAGTCGGGTCCAAGCATGCGGTACACTTTGCTGCTGCCTCCGCTTCCGATTTGCTCGAGTTTAATATAAGTGAGCCCTTTCACCTGAACAAGCGAATGAATCTCCATTAGCACGAGAGGGAAAGATCGCCAGATTGGGTGAGCGAGAAGCAACCGCGAGCACTTACAACAAACTTGCTTGACAGCGATGTGAACGGGTCTCGGGGAGCACTCTCACCTAAAGCGGTAAGAGGCGAAGAAGCAGATGACACGGAGCTGACCGAGAGAGGACTGCTGTCGATTTGGTAATTCACACTTGAAACTCCTTCCGCGACGTGCTGGCGCTTCGGTGAAGGGTATCGATCGCGATCTTGTCGGTGCGCTTCTAGTGTAGACGACGGAGCTGGTGGTTGGTTCTCGATAGATTTCCGCGCGGAATTTGTACCGGCGCGCGCAGCTGATCCGTGGATAGTGTTCGAAGTACTGCTTCCGCTTGCGCTGCTAATTGGTCGAGTGGGGTTCCAGTTTTTAATATATGATAGGTCACTGGCAAGTTTCGGGACCGGTCGTGGTGTCTCTGCTGGGGTGGCATTCTCCTAATCGCAAGTGGTAGCTCCGTCAGTTCCAAGCGTGAGAGAGGTGGGAGTTTGGGACGTGCGCATCATCTTACCGAGATTGGACTAATCTTCTGCTGCTTGTTCGGCTGCGGATTGTTCGTCGGGCTGCTGTCCATCATGTCGTCGTCGTCTTCGTCGTCTTCTTCATCGAGCGTTTCAGACAGCCTCTTGCTGTCAGGACCCGTGGAGGCTACGACTCGTAATGGGGGACCGCCTGCAATGCAAACATCGTGAGTTGCGTTTCCACTAACAGCGCAGCGATAGCTAAATCGGCAAGCGCTCATGAGCGGAGATTCCATCTTACCAAACCTGTATCTTGAGGTGAGTGGTTGGCTTTTCCGAGACGTCGTTTGCGCTTTCAGCGACGGTCGTGATGACAGCGATGGCGTCGTCAGGATGGTTTTATCACTCCGAGAAAGCTTCGAGACCGTAGAAAACCCATTTGTAGATGGCGTTGCGCCATTGCTCGAAAAAGTCGACACCGGAGTCGCGACCATCGTGCTCATGGTGGTCGACAGCAACGACGACTGCGTGTCATTCGGTGTCGAGTACGCTCGCGGGAAATATTTCTGGTCTCGAGGGGTCTGGAGATGATGCTGTGCTAAGTGATGCTGGGTGAGGGACGTCGTAAATTGCCCACTCGTGAGTCGTTGAAAGATTTCATTTTTCTCATGCACTCCAAACGCATCATGGACGACTCCTAGCTGTAAAATATCTTGCGCTTCCATTTGGTTTCCTGTTCCAACACATTGCAAATGACCGTTCCAAACACTCAGCAGCGCACTGAGGAAAATAAAATCGAATATCTTCAAGACCGGACTGCTCCTGAGAGCTACGTACCATGTCGACACTCGAAAGCAGCGTACTCTTCGTAAAACATGGGCTCATGCTCTCCGATTCGCTCCGTTTTCATATATTTAAACGTATCTCGCGTCTCTTTCTCATTTCTACAGCACCACATCGAAAGCAAGCGCACGGTACGACGTCAATGGGGTCGCGTCAAGCAGCTATCACGATCCATAAAACCGTATTACGTACTCTTTGAGCTTTGCAAACAGGATCCATAGCTCCACATAGCTTTTATGGTGGCGGCAATTTTCCTTGGAGATAAACGCCGTGGCTCGTCGAAACAGACGCACTTTGCTGTACAATTTCGCTTCGTAGGACGGCGGGCATTTCAGCAAGTCCAGCCATCGGTCGGGGGACGCTGGATCGCGTTTCAGTTTCTCGACCAGTTCTGAACGCTTTCTATCGTCTTTTTTCAGCAGAAACACATCGTCTTCATTCTCGCCAAAGCGGATAATACGAGGCTGCTGAAGCTGCAGCGAATACAAGTACCGACAAACAAGCGAGGTCAATAGTGGTCGGGTGGAGGCATCGCGTGCCATCACACACACACACACAGCGTGTTGTACCATACCTCGAGCATCGTGCGTGTCTGCGCTTGATTCGTATTCCTATTGAACCCCAGCGCAGGTTGGTCGTTTTCTTTCTGGTCGGCAAACTTCTGCTGCTGCTGCTGTTTCTTCTCCATCCAGTTCCCGCCAAAAGAAGACAAAACAAGTGGCTTTTTCGCGAGTGGGTCGTCGTTGTTGCTGCCTGTCTCGCGCGCGCGCTTCCGACCGCCGCTGCTTCGAAATGCTGTGACGTCCGCTATCGTGTCTCACGTGGTTGCGATCCCACTCGCTCTTGGCGTGCAGCAGTCGATATCACACCGTACTGGACAGCGAGAGAAGAGAGAGAGAGAGAGAAGAGAATAGTCTGGTACGCAGATCCTATTGCGTTACCGCGCGCGCTGGTGTCGGAGCTTCTGAGGGGGATTTTGGTCGAGTGACGCTCTTCCTGGTTTTGCGCGCCGTTCAAAATTCAAAACAAATCTGGAGGAAAAAGTCCGACTCAGTCGGTCCCCTCAGAATCAGAGAAAGCAAACACACCCATTGTATCTTTTTCCAGCAGGAATGTATGCACTTCATGTATCGACTGTATCTGCTGTAAAATGATACCGACGATCCGAGAATGAAAACTGCTATATCTTGGTATGATACATAGGAAAACGCTGTTTTGAGATGGGAAAGCGTACAGTGAAACTCGGTGGACAGCGGTTCGGGTTGACTCAACCATATGCAAAAATACTCCGATGCAGAAAAGTAGACAGGTTCTGGAGAGTTTGATCGTGTCGATTTTACAGATGCAAAGTAGCCATCTCGTTTTTTGCAAATGTCAACATGTCTACATATGGCTGCTTCCCATCGATCAGGTCAACTGGATGGTGGTCTTGGGCACCACCACGGCGTAGCCGTCAAAAGTGGTGCGTTTGCCCCTCGGGAGCTCTTTCCGCACCGCTTCGGGACCAGTGTCCACGTTGTAGTGGTCCAGTTTCACGCGCGACGCGTACGTTTTCGAGCTGTCGGCGTTCGCCGTGCTGTTCATCATTTTGTGGAAGTAGCCGTACGGCGTGCTCTCGTACACGCCTCTCGACCATAACTTCACATCCAGGTTGTCGCCGCGACCCAGCGAGTCTTTGCCCTGATTGCGGGAGGCGGATTGTCCTGCTGCTATTCCATCGCGCGATTCACGCGACAGGTTGGCACCGTCACGAGCAATCGCATTCTGGACACCACAGTGTTCGGTAGAAGAAGAGCGATCAGCACAGCGGAGTGGGAGGCAGAAGAGCTCACTAGATGCAGTACCTCTTCTTCGCGACGGCGGATCACTCGCTTCACGGGATCGTCGATCTTGGACCGGCTGCTCAGATACTTCACGTCGCTCAACGGATTGTACTCGCTTTCAATGATAATGTCGCGAAAGAGACCGCCTTTCTTGTTGGTGATGTCGAGGAACCGCTGGTAGGTCTCGTGTTTGGACGCACTGAGCTCTTTGCCGTCCATCGCCTGCACTTTGTGGAGTACGGGTTCGTTGAGCTTTTGGAACACGCCGGTTGTCCATTCGTCGTGCATGCGCTGGACTTGTCGGTTCTTGGACTGCTCGTGCAGCTGCAGTTTCTCGTGCAGCTCTTCTGCGAGAGCTTTGCCGTCCTGTCGCAAGCGTTTTGAGTGAGCATCCCCTTCCGAACAAGCAGTACTCTGCAGTATGCCTCCTACCTCGACTTCTTTCCATAGCTTCATGTACTGAGCCTCTTTCTTGGTTTTTTGCTTTTGTAAATTTTCAGCGATACTCTCTGCGAGTTTTTTTTGCATGACCTCCTGCTCTTTCAGGTACAACTCGTGCTTCATCGCGACGCGTTTCTATTTTGAAAAAACGTGTGCATGAGCATTGATCGCTTCCCCGCAAGTACTGTCGCGCACTACACCCCAGCTGCTTTACTTCTCACCATTTGGGTGTCGCGTGACAGCTCCGACGCGTACGACCGACTCGGGTTCGTAGGGGACATCGATCTTGGTGAGAATTCAAACGAGTCTCTGCCATTCGAGCCCAATTGCGACCTACTACAGTGCAGTCACACACAGAAAAAGCTGAGGTTGAGTACAGAATCTACTCGGATCGTCGCATGCCTCTCTATTCACAAGCACTTCGCACCTCCGCGGCGAGCCTGACACACCGATAGCACATTGTCGCAGCTCTTCGAAATGGTCCGAATTGTGGACGCGCATACTCATCGCGCAAGAAGCCTCGCAGGCGTCAGCTCTCGACTCAATGGGCTACACAGTGCGGACGGTGCAGACTAGGCTACCTATCGACGTGCAGCTCACCAGCATACGCTCACTGCGAGATCGCTTCCGATTACAAGCGTGTAGAGATCAGATCATCCCCGCCATCATCCCCGCCATCATCCCCAGAATAGAATTGGTCGCATTTGGTGGGACGAGTGTGTCAATATATCGCTCGTGACCTTTCGTGTCTATTTCGGGTTTTCACATGGCTGCTGCAAACCCGTGGGTTTCTCAATAGTGAGCTCCAGTAGATGAGAATGGTGAGTGGGTCGGATCGGCAATGCGCAGACCCGGGTTGCTCCAGACCCACCCGGACCCGCGATCTTGAAAGGGTGCGACGGATACTTTTTGTGTGTGCAAGAGACACCCATTCTTCGATTCTCGTGGTTGCGCACAAGTGCAGAGAGAGTTGCGCAGAAGAAGAAGAAAGAAGAAGGCGTTTGCATACAATGCGTGTGAACGGAGGAGTGTGGAGCTTGTTGCTGCTGTCGGCGTTTGCGTTTGCCAGTGCGAATGGTGAGGACGTCCCTCCGACATCGCCGAGCGAAGAGCTCCAGCAGCTGCCTTCTCCTCAAGAAACACTGGATCCATTTCTGGACTTTGCTCCTGCGCTGGACGCTGCAGCGGATGGCGTCCCTGAAGTCGTCACGATGACGAACGAAGACGATGTGTTCTACCCCGTGAGCCCCCAGCACGAAGAGGTCAAGAGCATGGTCAACAAGTTCATGGAGATCTACACATCCGAAGTCGAGATCGCGAATTTGAATGCCAATGTGCTCCACATTCTCAAGGCAGAGGTAACGTTGTTCTTGAGTGTTTGTGACCGTATCTCGGTCTCTCTTGTTGCTTGGGGACAAAATGTCAGAGCACTCATGGTACGTATTGGTTGGTATCTGTTGCTTAGAAAACCGCGGTGCGACCGGGGATAGAGGAGCAAGATTTCGGGTTGGGAGTCGAGTTGCTGCAGCAAGCGATGACGCAGCAATTCCACATATTCTTGCTCGTGAACTACCATTTCAAGTCGACAATGTTCGCCGAGAAGCGTCCGTACGTGACTGTGCTGCGCGTCGCGATGGACTGCGCGAACTCGACAAACCCCGATGGTGGCGTCGAGCTCGCGTGTGACATTCTCGAGCATGTGGACCTCCCGCGTGTGAATGAGTCCACGAATGCGGTCCCAGCGTACATCCAGCGGGAGATCGTTCAAACTGAGCCACCTCATGCGATCAAAAACCATAGTCTCAGTGTGCTTTACGATGCGTTGGAGTCGCAGGAGTTGAAGTACGATGCTGCGGGCGTCCCGATTCGTGGCGCTGAGACCATGAAGTATGTGCGCTTCCGCGTACATGACGGCGACTCGCAAGATTGCATGATTGTGGTGCAGCACTCCAAAGGGATCAGCACGCTGCTCTACTCGGATTTGGTGTGCTACGAGGATCTCCACGCTGCATCAGCAGCTATGGCTGCGGTGAAGTACACGAAAGAGAACTACCCGACGCTTGTCTTCATCGCAGCGTTCATCGGCGCAGCGGTCGCGATGCTGCTCATGCATCGTCGCCGATCTCGCCAACGCTCGGGGTACTCGTACTTGCACTCGAAAAACTCAAACCTCCCGCGTCTGTCCTCGCAGAGCACGAAAACCAGCGACAGCGTCGAGCCAGCGGTTGCTTCTTAAGGCACACACACGATCCGATCAATTGCTGCGATGTGGTCACATGCTTCCTGTATTGCTTTTTTCTTCCTTCCTTTCTTTACTCTTTGTACAAAAATGTGGGTTGCTATTTTTCCGTTTTCTATTGCTTGGCTTGCCAGTACTTCGTGTAAGACTTTTCGTGCTTGTCCATCTTCTTCTGCAGCTTCTTGCGTTGGCTCTTCGACAAGAGTTCGTTGGCCGCATCGCGAGTCGGGACACCATTCTCATCGAATGCTGCGAACTTGCTGGCGTATTCTGGAGACTCGCGAAACAATTCCGCCGGTGCAATTTGCATCGACGCTTCAAACTCCTGTTGCTTGGCTTGCAACTGAGACGCAAGAGCTTCCGCTTCTGCGTCTGCAGCGATCGCGGCCGCTTCTGCGGCGTCACGCTCTTGCTTAGAGCTTAGCTTGAAAACGGATCGTCCCGGTGCAAGGTCTTCAATGTGAACGCCGAGGTGCGGGAGGTCGTCGTTCCGAATGGCGTCGCAAAGCTTCAGGATCTCCGCGTTGTGCGTGGCAGCAGGATTTCTCAACGCTTCTTCCCGAATTGCAGCACGGAAGCGAACGAGCGCGCGCAAGATTTCTTCGCCACTCGTGCCCAATTCGCTACTCTCTGACATCTGTGACGGCGTCGCAGCACGCGGGTTGATCGCGAAAAGCTGCTGCACATGCGCAAACTCTCGGTGCAATCCTTCGAGTCCAAACAAATCCAAGAGCTCCAGCACGTACTTGGCGACCGACCACAGGACTTCGCTTGGCGCGTCGGGACGATCGAGCAAATACTGGTTCGAGCGCGAAATCAGCTCCAGCAGCAAAGTGAGCACCAGCGGGGTATTGAAGTCATCGACCAACGCGGCATCAACGCTCGCTTTCGTCGCGAAAAGTGCGTTCAAGAGTTCGAGGTCCATATCTTCGCACTTTTTGAGCTTGATACTGGAACGTTGCTGTCCTGCGTGGCGAGACACATTTTCAGAACCATACGCGTGAACGCTTCTGAAAAAGCTCTTGATGCGGTCGGAAATCACCACCGCATCGCGAATGCGGTCCTCGGAGTAGTGGAGGTTCGAGCGGTACTTGAACTGCAAGCAAAACAGTCGGAATTGGTCCGCCGTGTGGTCTTGCAAAAAGTCTTTGATCGAAATGAAGTTCTTGAGCGACTTGGACATCTTCAAGCCTTGGATGTACAAATGACCAAAGTGCACGAAATGCTTGCACCACTCGCGGTGAGGATGGCCACCCACACAGTTATGCGCTTCGCATTGCGCGATCTCGTTGTTGTGATGGGGGAAGCGCAGATCAATGCCGCCCGAATGGATATCCAGCGTATCGCCCAGTACATGATGCGTCATCGCCGAGCATTCAATGTGCCACCCTGGTCGACCTTTTCCCCATGGCGAGTCCCAAGATGGCTCGCCAGGTTCCTTGGACGCCTTCCATAGCGCAAAGTCACGACGATCCTTCTTCGTCGAGGTGCCATCCGCCGGCGCGTCTTCCACATCCGAGTCTTGCACGTCACTGGCAGAGACATGCGCATTCCGCATTGGATCGAGCTTCCCATACTCATCCCCGAGCTGCTTTGTATGGAAGTACACCCCCGATCCATCGCTCGACTCGTACGCAAACCCATTGGCCTGGATTTTCTCGACGTACCCAATGATCTCCGACATGTGTTCACTCACGCGCGTGATCGCATTCGGCGGTTCAACATGCAGTGACTCCATGTCATCGAAAAAGGCGCGCTCTTCGTCTCTCGCAAGCTCCGCAAAGTGGACATTGCGCTCCTGTACACACGCACACATGTATATAAGCGCTCAGAGTGAGTATCGTCGTTCCATCACACTCGAGCTGCAGCATGCAGGAGCAGGTCCTGCTTTTCTCATGTCCTCACCTTGGCTCGTTTTATGATCTTGTCATCGACATCCGTGACGCCCATGACGAGGAACACATTGTACTGGAACCGCTTCTCGAGGACGCGGCGCAGGATATCCTGCGACACATACGCACGCGCATGGCCGAGATGAGCGCGGTCGTACACGGTGGGACCACACGCATACCATTTGAGCACATTCGGCACGACCGAGTTGGCGCGCGGCAAGGGCTCCTGCTCGCCCGACAAGGAGTTCCACACATGCACGTCACTGGAGAGCGTTGGCGCAGAGTGTAGCGACCTGTACGCTGCTGCAGCACGGTCCAGTTGCAGCGTGGAGCGCGCGCATATTCGTGCAGCAGCACCATGATGCAGCGATGTCCTCCATCTTCCATACATTTTTCCTTTCAGCGACTGACGTGGTCCACATTCGAAGCAGCATCAAAAAATGTGAAGCGATCCGATAGTGTGGCTCACACTAGTCCATTTTGATCGATTTTCTCAGGGAACAGCAAAGTGCGCGTTTCACCGAGTTATGTGGCAGTAGGTTCGGTATCTCCGAGGTACTGTAGACGAGATATGGCAACGGACATGGATGCATTTTGGAGGACACGAAAGGTCGCGCGCATTGACACAACGGATCTCGTCTGTCCGTTTTTTCTCGCTTTCTCTTTCACGATCCATCCACAGAAGCGCTGGAGTGTGTGGAGGTGCTTGGAACCACGAGCCACGCAACGAAAAAGCGGAACGAACTGCCACTATGGATCGCAGCGGGAGCGGCAGCACCACCAGGAGCAGTGCGGACACGGTAGACAGGGGGAGTGGCAATAGCGGCACGGGGAGTGAAGGACGTCCCAAGGTCGTCCTGTATGCCAACAGCATCGACGACGAAGACGCGCACAGCGACCACAGCGAGTTGGATCTGGATCTGTATGACACCGACGATGTCCCGGATTCCTGGAACCAGCAGTTCTCCATCGGTGGCGATGGCATGGAGTCGATCCTCTCGGAGCCAGCGATCGCGACCAACTTCGCGACGAGTCGACGACCGCTTCGCGGAGATGCTCACGATGACAACGCAGGCGACGCGTCGTCGTCGCCGCAACGACGTCGAGTGCTCACGTTTGCGACAGCGGGGAGCAGCGATTCGTCGCAGAACTACCACGTCGGACGAATGCCGATGGATTATCAGCCGTATATTCGCACAAATTTCACGACCCAGGATGACGTGGGCACACCGAGCGATCCGTATGAGATTCTCGGAACGCCACCGGGGGATCCGCCTAGCACTCAGCCTGACGCGATGCCGACTCTCGAAGCCGAAGTGAAGCAGCCACGCACGATGAATCCGTGGTGGGTGCTCCTCATCGCCAGCATTGCATTTGCCATCGGATCGATTGGCTTGGAGTTGGACCTCCCGACCGATGTCGGCTACTGGCTCAACACGGTCGGGAGCTTGTACATCCGCGCAGTGAACTGTGTCACCCTGCCCATGGCATTTTGCCAAGTGGTTGTCTCTGTGTCAGCGTTGACAGCGAAGAATACGCTCAGGAAGCTCTGGATGAAGACCATAGCAGTCTTCCTTTTGATATGCGTGCTGTCGACTGGAGCTGCGATGGGGATTGCGTACGCATTCCGACCGCTCATGAGAGAGCACGAGGATCTTGGACTCACGCTCAAGCACTCCACGTTTGCGTTCAAGTGTTCGAACGACAAGTATTTCCTGCAAGAAGCAGACGGATCACTGAGCTGCAAGGGCGATGCAGTCCAAGCGAACACGACCTTTCCGTGGTTGGTCGACAAATACGGCACCTTGGGGCTTGACGAAGACGTGTCCACGGTTGACATCACGGGGTACTTATTTGTGCTCTTTGCAACCTATTTCCCCAACAACCTCGTCGGGTCTCTCGCAAAGGATAACAATTTGAGTGGTCTCATTGTCGCAACGGTCGTTGGCGTCGCTGTGACGAGGAGCTTCCGCGGGCTGCAGAGTCGAAGCAACCCGCTGCTTCGGCTCTTCATGCATATCTACTCGTCCCTCTTCTCCATGCTTGACTGGATGCAGCAAGTGGTGTTTGTCGCCATGATCCCCATGCTCATCGGATCCGTCCTCGTGAATCCAAATGCCGGTCGCATCATCTCGCTGACGAAATACTATTGCATCGCCGCTGGTCTGCTGGCAGTGGTGCATTGCTTTGTGATTGTACCTGGCGTGTTTTTCTTCTTCACGCGTCGGAACCCGTACCTGTGGCTGTACAGTGTTGCCACGCCGATCCTCTACGGGATGATCCTGCAAAGTGCGTTCCTGCCCATGTCGATCGCCACGAAAGCTGTGATGCGCACGAAAGAGGTGCCTCCAGCGGTGTTTGGCGCGATTTTCCCTCCGCTCTCGGCTCTGAATCGGTGCGCGCAGGCAGTGGGGCTTCCCCTCGTGCTCGTCTTTGTGGCCGCATTCTCCGGGTGCGAGATCCAAGTCGGGGTCCTCGACGTGCTCAAGCTGTTCGGCGTGACCTACATCGCGTGCTTGGGCGAAGCCGACTTGGGGCGCTCCCAGCTGGCGTACTTTCTCACGATCTGGCGCACGATCTGCACAAACGAAGACACGCCCTCGGCGATTCTCGCGATCGCGACGGTCTCGCTCATCGTGTACCGCTTGGCGGCGCTCACCAACACCTTCACGAACCTCGCGATCATCCGCGTTGTCGCGGCCACGAAAGAAAGCAAGATGCATGCGTGATGTCTGGGCAACGAAACAAAAGCAACTTGCTTACTTGTCTATTTCCGAATGGAGCAAGCTGTGCGAACCTGGGAATAGAGACTGAGTCGCTGACATGGTCCTTATTTGGAGATCAAATGAGGAACCCTTTTAGAACGACTCGGTCGCTATACTCGACGTATATGTACAGTAAAGACGCGTGTAGGTATCTGGTTTGCTAAACTCCGCATGAGGGCTACATCCAGCATCGAAAATGGACTGCATCTGCTTTCTGCAATCGACAAATCCGCATTTGTCCACTACCTCCACTATCCCTTGCTTTTGTGCGACCGGTGCGTGTACTCGAGAGCATTTTGGCTGCATCCAACACAAAACCAGAAAGCGCGACAAACAAAAAAGCAACAACATGAAGCTCCAGTTCGAGATCGCCGAGGAAAACCTGCGCATTTTCGTGGCTGCGCTGCACTGCCTGGCGCAGGTGGGCAAGGAGATCTCGATCGAGTGCGAAGGCGCGTCGACGCTCACGTGCCGCGCGCTCAACGACGCGCACTCGGCGTCGGGTCAGATCGCGTTCGATCGCTCGTTTTTCACCGACGTGAGCATCCACAGTGAGGACGTCAAAGGCGTGCCGTTGCGGTTCATTCCGTTCGTGAAATGCAAAGTGTACGCGAAGTCGTGCTGCAACATCTTCCGCACGCTCAAGCACGTGCGCAGCGTGCAGCTCGTGCTCCACTTGGACGAACAGACTGCGCTCGCGGAACTGCAGCAGCAGCATTCGGGTGGCGGCGGTCCCTCTGAGGGTGACGACAACGCCGAAGAAGACGAGTTGGACATCGACTGCGTGGAGATCGTGTGGCGACTGAGCTGCGACTTCGAGATCACGAAGACCCACCGCATGAAAGTGCACGCGTGCCAGGTCATGCGCGCCGTGTTTGACCGCGAACACTGTGCGAATCGATTGGTGACGCGGCAATACCACTTGGCGTCGCTATTGGGACATATCCACCACAGCAGCGAGGTCTGCGTGACCTGCTCGTCGACCCATGTCAAGTTCGAGAGCTACGTCGCGAATGCGGGGGATGGTATGGATATACTGTACTTGTTTTGTGGTATGCGTGCACAAGATTGTGTCGGTGGTTCATGTGTCGTTTCTGTTCCAGGGAAAGCGCAATTGCATACCGAAACAGCAGTCGAGAGCGTGGAGTTCAATGAGTACGTCCTCGTACCAAGCTCATCGGGGATCGACTCGTCTGTGCAGCTCATCTTTTGCCTCAAAGAAGTCCGGGTACGTTCAGCATGGATGGGGGAAATGCTCAGCTACGCGGCGTCGACTTGGTGTTTACAGTGTTTCCCGTTCAACGCGTAGGCGCTGCTGGCATTCTGTAAAGCAAGCGACATCCTCGAAGTGACGTTTTATTTCAGTTCGGGTGGAAGGTACAAGACGACGGTGAATGCGAGCACTGGTGCCGGGCATGTGAGACTGACTGACTGCTCCTGTGACGTTCTTCCTTCTCGAGCGCAGTCCTGTGCTTTTCGCAGCAGAATCGACGTCGATGGCCAAGTTCTCAGTCGAGATCACGCTTTCGACGATCACGACGTTCCTTCCAGCGTCGTCCCAGACGCGCAGGTGGCTTTGCATTCACCCAACTATGCACGTTGTACCATTGACTCTGCTAACGAACCACCGTTTATGCTGTTTTCTAGTGAGGAGGAGATGCCGGTTTTCCATCAAGCGCTGACTGGAGGGTACGCTCACACCACGATACGTTCTGCATATTGACAGACATCGCTCATATGTGTTTGCTTTTGGGTCCACCGCTGCAGTGACCAAGGAAAGGAGAGCGATGCGTCCCAGACCGACGCACGCTATCTCACGCACAGTAAGCGTCCACGGGTGAACTAAAACCTCCATGCAAGCATCCAAGCGATCGATCGAAGCGACTGCATCCAAAGGAGCAGCAGGTTCCGAGTATCCCCAGTATGTCATATTTAAAGCTTCTCACTGCCCAATAGATGGACTATTGCGTGTGTCCCTTCAAAAAATCAAACACGTGAACGAGTGAGACCTTTCGTGAGTTTATGCATGTGGGATCTTCCCTGGTAGTTAAAATCTTCGCAGCGAAGGTCGTGAAAGGTGTTGCAATGGGGGATCGTCAGGAAGCAAGCACGTCGGAGCCGGGATCCTCAGCGTCTGAATCCGAGCGAGATGGTCAGTCCGAATCCCACGGATCGTCCTACTCGTCGTCCGATGCGTCATCGTCGTCGTCGCGACCAATTCGAAGGTCAACTCCAGGAAAGCGTCAGCAGAGACGACAAGCCAGCAAGTACGCCATGAGCAATCGCCACAAGCAGCAGAGTCGATCCGCAGCCGCGATGCCGTCAAACTCGTCCTTGTGGCGAACTCGAGAGAAGCAATTTGAAAAGTTTCGAGCGAGCATTATCGTGCTGCCAGTGCCAGCAACCGTGGCTCGCGTGGATAAAGCGCAAGGATACTCGCTTCATATCATGTCGGTGCTGAGTTGGGTGCTTCCCGACTCTACCCTTCGCTCGTGGAGCCTGCCAACGTCGCATGCTGGAGAGAGTGAAGATGAGGACGACGAAGACGATGAACTGCTGGTCACACTGGGAGTCCATGTGAGTTTGTTCCACGCAACCTCCAAGAGATTCTTTGGCAACACGTGGGTCAGTCCTGAGATTGCGGTCGACCCCTTCCAGATCAAGCAAGATCGTCACACGAAAGACAATACGATCCGCCACGTGGTGGAGAACGTTGTCTTGAATTTCCGCGCGTATTTCATCTCCGACGTTGTCGATCCGAACTGTGTGGGCATTTGTGAATTGGTCGCGTACGAGAAAGACCCAGACTCGAAGGCTACCATCAGCGTGGTAGGCTGTGGCTGGACGATCCTCCCGCTGTTTACCTCGACGCAATCTGCTCACTCCGGAGGCAATAACAAAAAGACTCCGTCAGCATTTGCGATTGGAACAAGCGGCGAATCGGTGAATGTGTTTGTCGGGAGCCCTCGAGTCCTCTGGGAAATCCCATCCACGATGTGGCACGCTCAGGAAAAGCAAGATCAGTGCAAGTTTTACTACCAACTCGTGCTTTATGAACCGCTCTTATCGATCGCGATGTTTCTTCGCAAGAACGAATTGGTTGGCGCACTCGAGACCATTCCGGGGTTGAGAAATGGCAACTTGGCCAATATTGACATGGGCAAGAATCCGAAAATGCTGCTTCGTGAAGATGAAGATACGAGTTTCGAAGAAGCGCTCGCAACTTTCGTGAAGCTCGCGTCGCTTGTCCCAAAATCGATTTTGCTGGAAGAGGACTTCACGATCAACGTTTTCGCGACAAGGGTGGCAATCCACCTGCGCGAGGAAATCGAAGCAAATCTAGTAGCACGGTTAAAGATCAGTCGGAAGACAATCCACGAGGGTGCGGTGAGCATTGATGGCGAGGTGTCTGCGCGAGTCTTGAAGCTTGCGCTCCATAACGGTCGCTGCTTTCGAACGAGACTCCACACGGTTCCTTTGAAAGTTGAGCAGCAAGGCAGCGACAGCTTACGGTGCGCCACAAATCAGACAAAGCTGAAGGGGTTTGTGCTGCATCCGCACATCGCGATCGTCGTCATTCTTCAATTCACCGTCCATTTCCGAATCGCATGGCCACCGAGGCTTAAGCAGCAAGCTATCGATGCGAAAAAGCCGCTTCCCCCAGAGGAAGATGTCGTGCTCGTGACAATGGGGACACGGACACTGGTGCCAAGCGACGGGAAAAAGCTGTACCTGTACGACAAGCACCACCACGCAACCGCTGAAGCTAGCGAACCGCTTTTCATGACTGATGCGCTTCTCCCATCGAACCGAGAAGATCGAGTGTCGCAGGAAGAGCGTCGTCTCCTGCATGTCGAGCTGCTATCTGGTGCACCATGTCGCCCGTACTCTGACAACCCATTGTACACACCACCAAATCAAGGCGGTAAACCACTAGCGAAGCAGGGGCTTACAGTGAAGGACTCCATTGCCTTTGTGGATTTACGGATCATGATCGACGGAGAAGGAGTGACGAGCAAGAAGTTTGCTCCATTGAGTCCGAAATCACCGATCAAGAGCCTAAATCCGCCATCACCTGCGAAATCGTTCAAGGACATAAACACTAACCAGCGCCATGGCGGTTCAAGCGATGAGAATGAGAAAGTATACGCGGCAGAACACTGGGCGACGAAGATGCTGAAGAAAGCCAACAAGAACTCTGTATTGGCTCACACCCTGAATGCCCTTGCAGCTTCCTCGCCCAAGAAACAGGGTCAGCACGAGAAACAACCTGATCAATCCAACCAGCAGCATGTATCGCCACCTGCGTCACCTGCAAAGAAGCAGCAGATATCCGCTCAACCCGCTGACCCAGCACCACTACTTTCTCAAGCGCTGACAACCGAGCTGAGTCGCGCTTCCAAGACTTTACTGACGCGCTACGGGTTCATGGATGCGCATGACACCAGCGCTGCAAACCAAGGATCGTCCTCTCCATCCAGAAACCAGCCATCGAACAACAGCAAGGCAGCCGCCAGAGCACTGCATCCAGCAGTGAAATCGCTCGGCGTGGAACTCAATGACATTTACAAAGCGCACGAGATCCGTTTCCACTTTGCTGCATACCGAGCATTCAGCACGGCGCGCTGCACTCCGTCGCGCGTGTATTTCACGTTCCAGTTCTATACTTTCCCGCCTACACGCACCGAGACGCTGCGGCTTAGCAAAGCTTTTGATAACGGTACGGGCGGTGAAATCCAAACATTTCTACTGATGCGAGAAAGTCCAGCGAGCAAACCCTCACTGGCGATTCAGTTTGATGTCGATACCACCGCGTCCCTGGACCCTTTGGAGACGCGAAAGTTCGCCGAGTACCTGCAACGGAGAAATCTGTACGTTGACGTGTGGGATGCAGACAGTCTTTTCCAGCTTGGGACGTTCACAATCCCGTTGCATGAGCTGCTGCGTCAAGGCAGTGGGATCAAAAAGTTCCAGGCAGAAGTGGATATTGTTCAGCCCGATCTCGACGCTTTGGTTTGTGCGAGCGGCGAAGACGACGAAAGCGTGCACATTGGTGATGTGGAGAGATCTTGCACCAGTCGTGGGGGGACATCCACGGTTGGCAAAGTGCAGTTTTTGGTGAGCAATTACGGACTCAAAGGTCAGCACTCGGTCTCACAGACGCAGGCGTCGTCAGCGACACTTCGACAAACATCGCTGCCGTTCCAACGCACGAGTATCCCCAGTGACAGACCGATTCGCGTCAAACACCGCGTCCGGGCACGTCCACTAGTGGATTCCAATGCAGAGTTGCTTCGCTTATTGTCTCAGGAAGGGTTTTATGGTGCAGACGGAGGAAGAACGAGGCAAAGGCGCGACAAGGACGAGGAAAAGCTACGTCGCGAGCGGCGCAAGCAGCATGAGCGTGGCGCAAGCGATGCGACATCTCTTTCCCCAAAAGAAATAGCGATCCTGTGCGACTTATTCGGCTCGAAGAAGTCCTCAGCGAACAGCGACCACGCTCAAGACTCGAGTCACCGAAGCACAAGGATCAAATGCGATCGCGAAGGGAGAACAGGATTGCTGGCTCTGCTGTCGCTGAACCCTCAGCTCCCAAGTCAGCAACCGCAGACTCTGCACCCGGCGCGAGAAAGCAAGCCCGCGAGGTCACTTGATGCAAAGCCAGTTGTGACAAAGAAAGACTCGACGAGCGCTCTTCACAGCGATCGTCTCAGGCGTGTACTCGCCATTGTGAAAGCCAACCCAGTCGGGTTAGAAAGGGCATTTGCGCACCTTGATTTAGATAAAGATGGTTTCTTGTCGCGGGAAGAGTTCGTGCAGGCGTTGCGCTCGATGGGGACAGTCTTCGCTGATCTTTCCGACGAGGATATACTGGCGATTGTGAGTGCTATGGACTTAAACAACGACGGCAAGATCGACTACAGGGAGTTTGGAGCACTTTTATCCTCGGCCATGGACCAGGGATCCACCAAGAGTGCCGAGCAGTGGACAGATGAGATCAAGCGGATCCTGGTGCGCGCGAAAGAGAAAGGGATTCCTATCCACAAAATCTTCGCCGAGTTTGATGCATCTGGCGATGGCAATTTATCCTTCGACGAATTCGGGCGAGCGCTGGAAAAACTTGGGGTTCCTGAAGAGCAAGAAAGGAAGAATCGAGAGACCCTGATGGCAGCGTTCGATAACGATAAAGACGGACAGATTTCGTACGACGAGTTCCTACAATCGCTCGGCATTTCAGTGGAAACCAATAAAGCGGAAGTCGTGAAAGAGACCATCCAAGATATCGAAATGACAGTTCGCGAAAATTTCAAGCGCCTAGAGCAGCAAGGCATCGATTTGACGCACGTGTTTGTTCATTTCGACAAAGACCAGAATGGGACGTTGTCCGTCGAGGAGTTTACTCAAGCGCTGATGCAACTGCTTCGACCAGATCAAGGTGTTCCCGATGTCGAAAGTGCAGGAACGAGCACGCTAAAAGCGCTGGAGAGCGAATCGATCGATGCGTATGTGAAGAAGATCAACGCGAATGGAGACGATGCAATCGACTACCACGAGTTTCTCACTCTATGCGGGGTAACGGGGACAGCTCTGAAAAAGCAAACCCAGAGCTTTCGGAATAAGAGTCGAGTTCAAGCGGAGAAGAAACTCATCAAGCTGCTCGTTCGGGCGTTTCAAGCAAGCATGACCATCGAGCAGGTCTTTGCGCAGTTTGACGCCGATGCAGACGGGAAGATCACGTTGGCGGAGTTTGCGAAAGCGCTTGACCAGCTCTTCCACAGCCAAGGGCTCACAAAGGACGACATTGCGGTGATTACATCAAGGTTCGATGAAAATGGCGACGGCGAGATCTCATTCCCAGAGTTCCAGCACTTTGGACGAGAAATCCAAACGAACCAGCACACGTTGACGGCATTTTTCCTTCCGCATACCGGAAAACTGACGGATGTAGAGAAAGAGTCCGGCAAAATCCCACTCGCGAAATGGCAGCACCTGTGCACAAAGGATCTGAAGCTCTCGAAACAGCAAATGGATGCCATCGAGCCTCTTTTGCCATATTTCGAGCTGCTAGATGACTCGGAGAAGGTGGATATCACCCAATTGTGCGCGCTGGTAGCTCAACCTGCTGTCCCAGCTCCCGGTACTTCGTCGAAAAGCGAATCAAAGAAATCGGACGGCGTAACAAGATTGCGCGAGTTCCTGCTCAAAGCGAAGTCGATGGGGGTCGACACTGAGAAGATGTTTGCGGAGTTTGATGCGAACGGCGATGGCGAGATCACGCGAGACGAGTTCAAGACTGTACTGCAGAAGCTGGGTCGTTTCGATGACATTCCTGGAAACGAGCTTGACGCCATGCTGAGAGAGCTGGATGGCGACCGCAGTGGGAGGATTTCGCTTCGAGAGTTCAAGGCACTGCTCGGCGAGAGTGGCGCG
The DNA here is from genome assembly GCA_023334155.1 of Globisporangium heterothallicum. NCBI lineage: Eukaryota > Oomycota > Peronosporomycetes > Pythiales > Pythiaceae > Globisporangium > Globisporangium heterothallicum. The sequence goes on from JAASGH010000174.1 coordinate 20,893, forward strand.
GAGTCCGATGAGCTGATGAAACGCTTTGCGAACCTGCTCGACGAAGCAGCGAAACACGGATTCAATAGCGAGAAATGTTTCGAGCATTTCGACAAAGATGGTGGCGGAAAAATCACCAAAGACGAGTTCGTCAACGGCATGGCGGAGCTTGGTCTCGGTGCAGACAACCAAACGTTGAACGAGATTTTCAAGAAATTAGATCGAGACGCCAGCGGCGAAATCTGCTTCGCGGAGTTTAAGCAGCTGTTTCCTGGATCCGATGCAGGTTCCACCGAATCATCAATGGATGATGGAGGAGCTCAGAAGCAACACACAGCACGATCAAAACCCGTTGGGCGACCTTCGATGCAAAAGCCACCAGCGAAACCAGCGACTCAACCTTCGGATCCGATACAACCAGCTTCTGCTCCGGACGTGCACGACGTCCCGACAACAACAGGAGATCGGTTGCGCACATTGCTTCAGCAAGCGGTATTGAGTGGCCACGATGTGAGTGGCTGCTTCGACCATTTTGATGGCGACAGAGATAGGAAAATCACCACGGACGAGTTCATTCAAGGGATGAAAGCGCTCGCAGGTTTCGAAAATGTTTCAGAGAGCGAGTTGCGTTCGCTTGTCGTGGAGCTGGATAACGACGCCAGCGGTAGTGTGTCCTTGGAAGAGTTCAAGGCATTTGTGAGAAGCGATCCGGTCAGCACAGTCGACGAGTCAGCACTAGCGTCCACACGTCAAGAGGAAACGAATGGGGTTGCGAAGAGTGTGGAAGAGAACTCGACAGCAGTCGGAGTGAAAGAACCGCCACAGCATCCTGCCGACTACGCAGCAGGAGATCAACCAGGCAGAGATAAATCTGTCGGAGAAAAGCCCATCGAAGACGTCAGCGAGGCAACTGGAGTGCAAGAAGAGCCCATGCAAACTGCCAGCGATGGTGCTCAAAATGCAGCTCCCAGTACTGAGACAAAAGCAAAGCCAGCGATCTCAAAACCAGGAACAAAGCCACCTCTCCGCTCTTCATCGTTTGCACTGGCAAAAGGAAAACCACCATCGCTCGCAGCGGCAAGACGCGCGGAAACGGACTCGGAATCGATATCGGCTGCCGCAGGTGACACGAAAGCGCCAGCAGTAGAACGGAGCGATAGCCAACCAGAAGAGAGCAACGCTTCTAAGAAACCAGTCAGAGCGGTTCCGCAACGTGCACCATCATTTGCGGCAGCAAGAGCGGCAAAAGCTGCTGCGGCGCGGAGAACGCTGCCTCCCTCTCAAGAGTCAGCGATCTCGCTTGGACTGGAAAAACTGCGCGCACTTTTGTTGGCTGCACAAGAGCAGGGAGTCGATATCCAGGTATCGTTTGACCACTTCGATGAAGACGAGAATGGTCGGTTAACCTATGAAGAATTTTCTCGCGGTTTGAAAAAACTCGGTGGCGATTTCCTGCAGTTGAGCGATGAAGAAGTTGCGGGCATGGCGAAAGAATTAGATCAGCAGCAACAAAGCGAGATCGATGTCCAGGATCTGGTGAAGCTCATCAGTGATCCTCCACCGACAGCTCGACCCGTGACGTCAAACAAGGCGGGTGCTGACGGAAACCCACCAGACCAAGCACCTCCCGATGCAGAAAATAAATCTCCTGCTGTCCAAGTGTCTGTTCCCAAACAGTCTGGAGCAAAGGCAGCACCAGTCTCGGCGCGAGGCGCTGCAACTGGTGCGCCATCGCATGCTCCTGTGAGGCGAACCTCTTCTCTCAAGCCAGCACCAAAGAAAGCAGCTTCAGCTACTCCAAATGAAGACTCGGTCGTTGTGGCTCAGGCGCCAGTAAGGCGCACTTCTTCGCTCCAGCCCGCAGCGCAGAAAGCAGGTCCAGGAGCACCAACAAATGGAGCACCAACCGTGGTGGTATCGAAGACTGGTGCCGCATCGTCCGTGGGAACTGGGGATCTAAACGACAAGAAGGTCGCGCAAGATGCACAAAAGAGCCCACCAGCACTTTTACCGGAGACGAAGAGCGTTGGACAAGTGGAGTCTGCTGCGATGAGTAACGGTGGCGACTGCGCATACTCTTTCCACCCGGATCCGCAGATTCGCTCGGTTGAGCTCAAGCTACGCAGAGCAGCTATGGATGCGTATGCGCGAGGAATCCTTCCCCTTCGAGTGATCAGTAAGTTTCTAGACCGAGACGACGGACGCAGCATGCAGTTTGCAGGGGATCGCAACACTCGCCACACACGGAAAAAGCGAGACGAACTGCTTCGAGTCGAGTTTTTGCAGGTGCTGATGGAATTGGGATTCAGTTTACTCTCGGATCGACAGGACGACGAAGACGGTATGGGCGATGGTGGTGCGGGAATCACACTGGGTGGTGCACCGCAGCCAGTCACGCGGATGAATGACTATCTGTACGCTCGGCAACTCGAGCGGCTTTCTCGCTACAAGCACCACATTAAAGAAGAAACCAAAGCGCAGAAGCAGCTCGTCCGCGCAGTCACAAAGTCAAAGCAGCAGCAAAGCCAAGTCGGCAAGCGACAGCAGCAACTCGCCGCTGAGGACTCCTTGCGCCGCTTTGCCGATGAAAAGAATCAACTGCTGCGCGTGCTGTCCTACTATCGCGACGGCCAAAAGAAATCGCTCGTGTACTCGCTGATTCGCGACCAGGTGACGACGTCGATCACGCTTGCACCTTCGTTTGGCGCGCTTTTATTCTTGGAGTTGCCATTCCAGAACCCGTACAACCACCATGAGCGCTTTCGTATGGAGATGGTGCTCCCATCGGGACCGGAAACAACAGTGCTGCTGGACGTGGACATTGTGAAGAATGGGTCGGAATGGGAATTCTACCGCCAGAACTTGCCACTTGCGTATGCTTCTTCTCGTGACGATGACGCCACTGTGTATCCTGTTGAAAAAGAGATGATTGATGACCACAATGAAGTCGTGATGGATGCGCACGATCGCATCCAGATCCCACTTCGCATACGATGGCTTGATGCAACTCTGAAACCAGCAACGCGACGGTCAGCAGCTGGAACAGCGGGAACTCAAGCCGCGAGCAACGCGGTGCCAGTCTCCTTGGCGATTCGAAGCTGTTCCCACGGCCACACGGTCGCGCTGTTCAAACTGCAGCTTGAGCCTCAACCATGGACTTGCCACCGCGTCCTCCGGTTTTCCCACCCTTCGGGATCGATCTGGCGCTGGCAGATGCGGTGTCCGCGTGGGAAATACCTCGTCTGCATGGATCCGAGTGTAGCAGTCGACGGGGATGGCGTCGATGCTGCTGGGGATGCTGGGGATGCCACAGCATCGAAAGAGAACATCGTGGGCTTCAAATGTCGGGTGGGCGAGTACCCGTCGCTGGAAGAGTTCTACGTTGTGCTCTATGAAGACAAGTACTATGCGGAAGTGTATGAAATCTGGCAGATTCGCATTCAGGCCAAGCTTCGTCTCGATATCCATGCAGTGATGGGGCAAAGCGTCAAGAGCGAGCTGATCATTCGAGGAGATGGAGGAGGACTGACGGCTTCGGGGCGTGCTGCCACTGGGGTACGCAGACACGTGAAATGCTTCACGACGTTTGACCACAGCCATCACATCCAGTTCCACCCGTCGCAGGTGTTTCAGCTCGTGCCGCACGCGTTCAACCGCATTGCGTTTGCGTTTTGCGCGACGGACCTCGCTGGTCGTCCTGAGGGGTGTCGCGTGCTCGTGAACCTCGTGGACGTGGAAACCCACGAACTTGTCGGCGCATGGATCGTTCATGTGTCGATCTCCCTGCCGTTGGTCACGAAGACCTACGAGCTGCGGCTCCCAGTGGGGCAACCGGCGCAGAAGAAGATCTCGTACGCGAACCCGTGGGACCAACAGCAGACCATCCTGCTGCGCTCCAGCGAGCCGGCTCTACTGAAACCGCGCGAGCCGGTCGTGCAGCTCCCAAGCAACGGCCAAGTGTTTCTCCGCCTCGGATTCGCTCCCATGGCACACAAGGCGCGTGAACACATGTATCTGTTTATTAACGACAAGCAGACGGATCAAAACGAAGAATGCTTGCTCTTCCAAGTGACCTATGAATGAAAGCTGTGTGGACTGGCAATTTTCCAAAACAAAACAGTCCCCAACCAAACTCCCTATAATAAACTCTACGTGTTGATCAACTTTTCTGCCATGGAGAGCTGTGCTTGGGTCAAGCCCGAGAGGTACGACACCATCAGCAGATCCTGCAGTCCACTGGAAAAGATTTGGTCGAATTGATCGGGGCGGATCGCTGGGATCGACGCGAGCGCATCGGCGATCTCTCGGCCCACCTTGGCGTCCGAGGGGAGCTTGCCCGCGACCACGTCGTCCACGTACGCGCTGGCGCTTCCCAAGCATTCGTAGAGACGCGCAATCGAGTCTTCCAGCGCAGCGAGTTCCGTTGGGAGCGACACGCTTGCGTCCTCTTCCTTTGGCGCCATAGCGCTCACTGAAAAGTAGCACACACACAGCCACATATCACCACAGAAACGTCAGCATGCATATATACACCTAGTCTAGCATCCAATACTGCCAATCGGAATACGTACAGGCAATGGCTTCGGGTTCCGACACCTTTTGGGTCACTTGGATCTGCTTGAACTGGTTCATGAGCGCCGAGTCGGCGGCTTCCAACGGGGCGCTCACGAACGCCGACACTTGCAGCTGGTCGGTCTGCAAGCTCGTATCGATGACCACGTGCACTGGCATCTCGCAGACCGAGCCGTAGAACTCGTGGATCAAGCACGAGTGCTCGTCGACGAGCGACGTGTTCACCGACATGCCTTCCGCCGTCGTCGCGTACCAGCCGACGACGACCTCGTTTTCGTTCACGCGTTGGTGCAGCTCGTACATCTGGGTGTGGAAATCCTTGCCCACTGCGACCTCGTCGCCGTTTTCCAAGTGCGGCACGGCGAACGAGTTGGTGATCTCGGCGACGCCATTCTCAACGCGACCAAGGAGCGTTCCGATGACGCGGTCCTGTTCCTCCGAGCGACGCAACGCGCGGTCCAGGATCTGGAAAATCACCACGGGGTGCACTTTCACTTCGCACACGGCTTCCGTGCCCAGAATCAAATCGTTCACAGCCATGTTTGCTCGAAAAGTACTCGGAAATGGCGCGTTCTTGCTGCTTGCTTGCAATATTCTCCCCTCAAAAAGGAGCTCACTCGAATGTAATGGATGGATGGAGCTCCCGATAGACCGGTTGCGTCCGGATAACGGATCGGTTATACGCAGCTAAAATATGACACACGTATAATCAAATCATGAGTTTCTATCCAATAGAAATGCGTGGAATGGTATTATTAGCCAATGGATGTGTGCGTTTTTGAGCACCAAATGCTGGTGAATTGTTGGCGAGTTGGCAAAATATCTGCGACGAAGATGATGGCGACACCAGGTCGCGTGACTGCTGCTGCTCGCCGTGCGTTCCGACAGGCGAGATGTGTGACCAGCGTAAGCAATGCTACTAGCAGTGGTAGTAGTGCTGCAGCTGTAGCGTCTCGATGGAACCAGCAGCAGCAGCAGGAAAGCTCTGGCCACTCCAAGAGCGGTGTGCGGTATGGAACCGCTTTCGCCGTTGCGGCGATGGGAATGGGGATCGCAGCATCAATGGCTGCGCCGTCACATTGCGAAGCAAGACCTGCAGAAGGCGGATACACCGTGAACCCGATTCAAAATGTGACTGCGCTGCTGCGTCTCTACGATGAGATCGACAAGAACATGGAAGTGCTTGCGAACCGCATGCTCGAAGACCTCGGTAAACGCGTCGAAAAGGTATTTTTTGTTGCTGGCATGGAAAGTGGGATGTGTGTTGAGCTGGAGCGTAATGCGGTCGCTGTTTCGGACATCTCTTGGGCATTTTTGTTTGTGTGTGTTCTGGAAACAGGAGAAGAAGGAAAACAAGGGGGCTATCAAGCTTTCCCCGGAGCAACTCGCGTTGCACATGAGCATCGAGTTCGAGTCCACGTTGGAGAAAGTGCAAGACGCGGTGTTCCGCAACAACTACGTCACGAAAGAGCAGGTGACGCATGCGATGCAGCAGTTGATCAGTGGCGACCTTCGCGGTGGCGGCCAGGACGGCAAGATCACTCCCGCGGAAGCCGACGCGATCAGCGAGTACGTGCGCCGCCTTGGCCGCATGCGCTGGAAAGTCACGGGATCACGCCAACCTCTCATCCCTACGCACCAAAAAGCAGTACGTTTACGTTGCGACCTCATCTTTTTTTGTGAATGAGGGAGAATCTAGTTTGGCTGAGAGAGTGAGTGCATGTGACGGTGTGTAGCTGGTGAAGGAGGAGAAGCCAAAGATCGAGCTGTCCATTGTGATCGAGGTCGTGGAGGAGCTGATCCCGTCGTTGACGCTTGAAATGGAGTCCATCGCGAAGAGTTTGCAGCACGATGGCATTTCGGAAGCTGCGCGTCGTGCCCAGCTCTCGAAGGATTACATTCGACGATCGGGCGAACTCACGGAGCAGATCTGTGGCAAATACAAAGTGGATCTGCGAGAGTTCCAGCAAGCGCTGGTGTTTTACCACGACGACGAAGCGTTTGAGCAAGTGCTTGCGCGGCTTTCGACCCAACAACAGCAAAAGTAAGTGCGCTTGCTTGTGTGCGAGGGGTTTTCTCATTTTGGTTTCTTTCTTGCGGGTATCTACTTGTACACTTTTGTATCCTAGCCAAAAACGCTAACTATTGTATTCTCCTATCCTACCACTCTTTCCTATGCTACGTTGCGGTGTTGTTTTTCTTCTCCAGGTTTGCTGAATTGGGTTTATAAATCCGAGCGTAAAAGAGCATCATGTTGTTTTTTCCTTCTTTCTTTCCTCGACACGTGGGTGTCTATTTTGCCTCCTTCCATAGAGCTGTGGCATTAAGAAAAAGCACACGGCACTCTCTTGATCCTCTCTTGATGTCCTTCGCTTCCTTCGGCGACGACGCAAGCATCGCGCATTCTTTACGATTGCGAGCGAGCTTAAAAGCGTCTGCGTGCCGAGAGGTGGTGCGCTTCTTTCTGCGCTGCGATGATGCGGCTGTGCACCGAGGCAGCACTGCGTCGAGACCCCATAGTCGAAGAAGCCGCAACTCTGCACGAAGCCGAGCCCATGCCGTCTCTCGAATGGGTGAGCGGGCGTCTCAAGTGCGCGATCGTCGCCATTTGAGTTCGTCTCGTCATAAGGAAGTCCCACAGCTTGCACACTTTGCACTCTGCCGCATTCCCTGGAGAAGAAGGTGGGCACTGGTGGTTTTGATACGTGTGCATCAAACGCCGCGTCGAATGGCAGAGGGAGCTTCCGCAGGCGTCCCCGGCGCGGCAATGCTGGACATGCTCCATCCCGCGTTGGAGCGAGACCAGTTTCGCTTCCCATTGCTTGCGGAGCGCGAATGCATTGGGATTCGCCACAGATGGGTTGCGCGCTGGTTGTTGTTGTTGTTGTTGTTGTTGTTGTTGTTGTTGTTGTTGTTGTTGTTGCTGCTGGGGCTCATATTCCGATTCATGGTTGCTTCTGTTGGTAGTAGGAATCGGAAAAGTCGCTGGCATTGGGATCTCAAAATGAAGAATGAGCCCAAAAGTAGAAGCGGCAGGAAAGGATACAGGATGCGCGCGAGTGATCGAATAACTGTCCCTTTGGATATGCAGGCGCAATCCCACCCACTTGGTCAAGTGAAGGAGGGGATAACGGGTGAGGTTCGAGAACAAATCGCCCCCCGAATAGAAACGAGAAGCGATTGCGCACGCATCGAAACGCGCAGCATGTGGATCGAAGCTCTTCGTTTCTTCCGACACACAGACAGGAGAAGTGCGTCGCTCCTGACAGCAAGAATATTCCGAGAAAAAGTGGTTCGGTTCGGGACACGTCGAGAGCCTCTACAACTGCATCTCCTGTCGAAAATCATGCACTGTGCAAACACATGTTTGTCAACAATGACAATGGACGAGACACAGACGACATTGCACATCCTGTAGATGCATACCTCCTGAAACGTGATCCGAACCGCTGCATGTCGGATGAAGAGAGAGAGACCTACGTTCGGGACAAATGTGTGTACCCAGGTTTGACGAGGTGTGCGTCATTCTGGAGCATGCACTGTGTTTCGTGCGGTACGTTCGAATTGGACCTCTTTTTGGCACTCTTTCCACTTTTGGTGCTTATTCCTTGCTATAGTGACTCTGTTCATCCATTCGGATGCAATTTTCCAGCTTCAAATGCGTCTGGAATAAGGAAATGTTGCAGTTTTCGAACCCCGTAAAACGAGGTGAGAAAACGGGTGTTGGTTTTTGCGCAAACCGGATGGGGGATGGGAACCAGAAATGCAGAAAAGAAGCCAGGAGAGGAACACAAGCATGCAGACGAATGCGAGCATTCGGGGAGTTCTCTCACCCGCGGGCATTTTCTTCTCGCACTGCATTGAACACGTTTGTGGTGGCGCTTCAAGTGACCGCAAGGAACAGGAGGAGGGAAAGGGTAGCATGCAGAAAACAGATCCCTTCTCTGAGTGGACCAGTCACGAACATGCAATGACAAGACCTCCGTGCCATCGCAAAGAACCATCCACGTGGCTTGAACACCTGACAGCGCGAAGGTTGTGGCGCATGGTTTGACTTGAGCGAGAAGAATATTCCTTCGACGGGTTTGCTGTCGGAAAGGGAGCGAGAAGGGACGAGTGTGCTTTGTGGGTACAAAAGATTGCTGGAACGCATGTCGACAGGTTCGTGTCGATGTTGGGTGCTGTATTCGTTGTCTGGGACAGCGCGTCTTTTGCTTTTTGGGGCGGAGAACATGGAATGCCACATGCAGCAGCAGTCTCCATGCGAGGATGCTACACAACGAGAAGAATATTCCTGTGGACATTCGCGCGCGCTCAAGAAGCAGTGGTGCGTTTGGTGGGTGCCATGGCGCAAAAAGACTGAATGCTGAGTTGGAGAAGACTGCGATTTGCTCCGATATGAAATCCCTCTCTCTTTGGACGGCTGCACATGTGGGGCATTGGTGAGCACTTGCTGTAGTGTTGCGCAGGATAAACGTCACTCTCCTGCATGCAAATGTGTGCAGGCAATTGCACTCCAAAGTATGTGCTCTTTTTTGATATTATTCGGCACCATCCTTGCAGATCCTTCTCAACGTACCAAAAGCAAAAGAAATACAAAGTGAACAAACAAACAGATTGGACGAAATGGTGGTGCTCCTAGCTCTGTATATATGTGTGTGGGTCTCTAACTCAAATGACTCGGAGAATCTGCAAAATAGGTCTGAAGGATAAACGCGCGCGAGAGCAGTGGATCGATCTCGTCTTCGACCCAGTCTTTCGTGGGCAGATGCTGAAGAAACAGCACGAGGTCCTGGAATTCCAGCGTCTTCAACTTCTCCCCAAACGTCATCAAGATCGCCGCGCACACGTACACATGGAAGCTCTCAAAGCCACTGTCTTCGCAGAGGTACGTGTCCCAGAGTCGGATGATCGCATTCAAGGGCACTTCGCGCATCAAGAGACAATTCATCCAGCGGAATGCGAACTGCACGAACTGCACTCCCTCGCGCTCCACGATGTGCTTAAATAGATCGCCATCGCAGCGATGCACGAGCTCTTCCATGCGTTGCACCATGCGCTGGAGTCCAGGCTGAGCAAAGGTGTAATGATCCTGGATCCCATCCAAAAGCTTCGTCAAACACCAATAGCTGTCGGCTTCCACGGTCTGCAGCGATTCGTCCGAGACGACGGACAAGTCGCAGATCTGGGGTTCATCTACTGGCATCAAATGACATTCGTGCATGAGCATGAAGAGATCCACACATACTTGGAGAGACCAATGGAAGAAATACGCAAACGCACCAACATACGCCGACAGGAACACGACTAGAAACGGAGTCAGGAGATCATTGATGCCTTGCACGTATCCGCTAGCAGGGTGCCGAATTGCCCAAATATATAACACACGCTCCATCAACTAGTCGATTGCAGCACAAGCAAAAACGTTAAGAAGCAGCGACTACTTCCCTTTCCGCCAGAAACAAAGGGAGACACTGTGCTGCAGACGCAATACCTGGTGGATGCGCTCCTCTTGGAAAAGCCTCACATCTGCATTTGTACGTGGGATATCGACTAAAATTTGACGCAGCGTAGTTTGCTCCTTTGCCCCTCGGTCTGTGTCAGGGATGTAGTAGTATTGCTGCAGCAACTCCACGTATTCTTGTCGCTTGCGCTGCAGCATGGGTTCGCGTCGGTCTTGCTTTGAAGGCATGTAACCCTACGAACAAACGGTCGGCTGGTTAGTAAAACCGAGTAACAACGCACTCGTTCTCAGACACATACCAGCAGCAATCTCCACGCAGTTGGGCGGTGGTGAACGGGGATGCCGCCCCAGCTTAGTTCGCGCAGCTTATCTAAATCGACGACGTCGTTTTTCAGCATCTGATGGAATTGTTCGCTGCGGTGGTTGCCTGCAGCATTTCGGGACGGAGGACGCGCGGAGCTTGCCGTTGAGGACGACTTTGGCTGCTCCGTGGTCTGCTTCTGCTCATGTACGCGGTCTAACGGCGTTGAGATCTCGTCTTCGTGCTCGCTACTGTAAGATCTCGTCGTATCCGTTCTTGGGGACCTCGACACAGCATTTGTGGGAGACGACATCTTCCTGCACACAAACCGCCGCATGTAGCGTTAGCACAATACCTCTCTTGATCGATGCAGTGCACATGTTTACCTTGGAGGTGCTGGCGCAGGGGTTACCCAAACTGGTGGTAGTTGACCCGCGCATACTTGCTTCACAGAACCAGGAAGCGGTTGCTGCTGCTTGTCTTTCCCCTTCGAGGCGCGCGAAAAAAAGCCGGATGTTGCATTGCTGCCCAAATTGGATTTCTCTTTCTTCTTGGAAAATTTGTGCAGTGCATTACGGAACGGGTTCGACGACGACGACGACGGACTGGGCTGTTCACAATATCCACACACAAACAACACGATACATCCACAGATGAATGAATGATGCGTTCACTCCCCCGTCTAATGGTGCTGACTCTCCCTCCCCTCCCTCCCTCCCTCCCTTCACACTCAGGGCTCACAGAACCACATACGCATACACCGTATTGCACATACCGTGTCCTCACTGGACGCAGCTCCGCTCGGCTCCATCTTCATGGAGCACTCACAGTGCAAACTGAGCTGATTCCTTGCTATTTGCGGCGCTCCGAGCGTCACCCACGACTTCGTGTGTACCGCTCGCCACCTCAACAGCAAGAAAGTTGGGTTCAGTTATAGTGTGCACACATGCAATTGGGATGCGACAGCGTCGACTAGGATCTGGCCACAAATTAGGTTTTCGAATAGCGTGCGTCCTAGGATAAGGTGGCGAGCACAGAATGCTCTTCAAGTTGCCTTTTTTGCAGTTTTGTCAGGAAAGCAAGAACCGTCAACGAAGAGCAAATGCGCCATCCAGATCAAGCGAGATCAGTGCACGAGGCACTGCAATGCGGAAGAGATAAGGGCTTGCTTGCACCATGCGGCTGTGATGGAGCATCGTATTCGTCACACACGGCATTTCCGTGGACGTTTCTGATTGCACTTGCTGACATAGAGGTGATTTGTGCAGCTAGAAAAGGGGAAATCATTCGACAGTTGGACGATCAACACACTGCGCTGAAGCAGCGACTTGCGCGTGCGACCAAAGACGCCGAAAAGCAGCTGAGTGCACTCCAAGAGGTGCCAGTGCATATCCAGGCGAATGGACACAGAAATGAATCGGGAATGTCTTTCTCAGGTGCCATGCAGCTAATCAGAAAGATGAAGATCTTGCGAGGTTTCCTGTATTCGCCTGTGTCGATTTGATCTGATCCAAACACCCCAGATGGCAAGCATAGAACTGACGTGCGTTGACAGCACTTGGACATTTCGTTGCGTTGATGGAGATGCACCGATTCGCTGCACATCCCGATCTTGCATACCTTCTGCTCCACTTTGAAAAACAAAACGATAATTGAGCAAGTCGAGAAAGCGCGAGTCTCCGCACTCACATCGGCCATGCAGCTTGATGCGAAAGAGAAGCAGAAAATACTCGCCAGGTTCCATCAAGATATCGCTCGATGAGCAGGATGCATCATGGGAGAGTGCACACTTTTCTTTTTGAATATTCGAACCAGCATCTGAGCAAGAATCAGATCCATTCGATATTCCCACATCAAGGAACACCAGAAGCATTCCGTGCACATCAACTCCAAGGATCACGAAGAGAGCCAACCTGAGCTTGACGCTCTGTTGAAGCTTGAATATTCAGAGCTGAAGGATGAATATTTGACAGCAATCTTCAATGCGCAGTGGCGGCGTCTGCCAAAATGTGCAGCAGCTGGAGATGCGTGAGGCTACAAGAGGGTACCATGCGTGTCAATTTTGGGTAGGTACCGAGCGGGATGTCTTCCATCGTCACCATTTGTACCCAGGTCAGCGAGAGCCTTCGATGTTTCACAGTGCACTTGAAGCTGGAGCGAGAAGAGGGAGACGCACCGACAATCAGCTCACCCGCTCTTTGCACCCACCGACACCCAGTTGACCATCCGTCTACTTGAGTGAGCCAATGGGATCGCACCAGCACAGATGTCCAGCTCCCTCCACAACCGTACGACAGTCGAGACTGAGAATTGGCTCCGATTCCTGCCCAATCCGAGACGTCCAAATCATCCCTCGTGAGAACCATGGCATCCAAAAATCAATGCCGAAAGCGCACACTTTCGGTCCAAACCGACACCATCATTCAACACGATGGGGAGTGAGTGTCCAGAAAACTCTTGTGCGCGGCAAGAAGGCACACGTCCACAGCAGAACCCACAAGCACAGTCTCCCCTCTCGCTTCGCTCGAAAGCACCAAGAAGCGTTCTCTCAAACAGAACAGAATGTCGGTTCATGTTGTCGAACCGCCACCTCGCGTTGTTCCAAGTATGCGAAGAGAGACTTTGGAAGCGACCTGTGCGACGTGAAAGGATATCGCGAGATCTTTGCTCCAAACCATCCGCAATTTCTGCCACAAATGGCTCGCAACAAAAAGCCCTGAATCAGCTGTTGCTGGGAACCAATCATGTCAGCAAACGCGAATCTTTCCTTAAAATCGCTTCCTTCGTTTCTTCTGGATTTTTGCGTCGTTCCCTCCCACTTGTCGAGATTTCACTTGCGCTCAGTAGGCGATCCACCTCAAGATATGGGTCTTTTTACACCGGATCTCCCCTAGCCGCATATCTGCACCAAACGTCCCTTCTGTCGCACAGCCATTCGTGCGAGCAAGAGGCGGGCAGAAAGCGCAGAGGGGTAGGTGGCGTCGCTTGAGCGTGCGTGAGGTTTTTTCGCTGTGGAGAGCTGGGCGGGATTAGGGATCTAGAAGCAGCCTCTCCTCTTCCTCTTCTTCCTCTTGTTGCCTCTGTTGTTGTGTGCTTGTGCTTGTCTTGCGAAGGGAACGTGCGCCGCAAATCACTTTTTCCGAGCCAAACATCCAAACGCTCAAAGCGCAACAAGCAACAAAGAACGCAACACTCCCAAGCGAAGAACGCGCGATCCGCTTGCATCGCGACATTTTTCAAAAAGGTGAGAAGACGTACGAAAGGAAGCAAGCGCGGTAGCTAGGACAATGTGTGGATGTGTGATGGCATTGCCTTCTCTCTGCATCGTCGTCGTCTTCCTTCATGATGCATGCTGCGCGATAGTTCCGTTTAACTGACTCAAAACGAATGTGCTTTTTTTCTCTCTCTGTTCTCTGTTCTCTCCCCTCTCGCTCTGCCGTTGTAGATCTACTCGTGCACGAGACATATTTTTTAAAGCCTTCCAACCCAACAACAAGAAGAAGAAAGAAACCCCCATATCTATACACCACACACATTTACACAGAATGACGGATTTCCTTCGCAGCATCTTGCAGAACGCGAACAACGGCGCCGCGACTTTCCCATCGGGTGTCGCTCCATCAAACATTGCGCAAGCGACGGTCAAGTCCGAGATGCGTCCAGTGGACCAGATCCAAGTGCCTCCTTCGGCGTGTACGCTCGGCGTCGATGCGTCGTCGCTCATGGAGAAGCAGCGCATGATCAAGGTCGAGATTCTTGAGCCGTCGACGACGGCGGTTTCGACCGCGTCGGGAAACAACAACAACAACAACATGGATGCGGGCAAAGCCCAGCGCGCTGCAAGACGGGATGTCGTGAATGCGCGCCGCGAAACGAAGCGCAAGACGATGTCGTCGCCAGCGGCAGAGACCATGAGTCCGTCGTCTCCATCCGCGGAGGTTGAGATGACCGCGACTGCTGGTCCAGTTGAGATGACTGCTGAGGGTGTGACTACCGAGAAGTCCAAGAAGATGAAGACTGGCAAGACGACGTCGGCCACTGTGTCCTCTGTCGAACCTGTCGTGGAAGCCGGCAAGGCAGCGAAGAAGAGCGCTTCGGCGTCTGCGTCGTCGCTGAGCTGCGCGTCCATGCTGTTCAACTCGGAGATTGATGCGCTTGGGGAAGAACGGTTGCGTGCGATGGAAGCCCAGTTGGAAAGTCTGGACCCGGACTCGAAGGAAGCCAAGAAGAAACGGCGGTTGATCCGCAACCGTATGTCGGCTCAGTTGCACCGCGAACGCAAGAAAGCGTACGTCGGCCAGTTGGAAGATCAATTGATGGAAAAAGAACGCGAACTCAAGCTGCTGCAAGAGAAGCTGAATGCGATGGCGAACGAGAGTTTGCAATTGAAGCAGAAGTTGACCCAAGCGGATGACGTGCACCCAACCGTTGCTGCGACGACGACGACGACTCCTACCGCTGCTCCTGCTGTTGCGGACGACGACGTTGTGATAAAGAAGGAGCCCGTTGTCGATGTGTCGTCGGCTTTTGAATCGGCCACTGCTGCTGCTCCTGCTACGGTTGTCAGCCGAGACAACTGGGACTACTGCTTTAGCAACCTGGAAGACACTGAAATGGGCGAGGTTGCTGCGGACGATTTGTTGCGCGACTTTGACCATCCGTTTTCGGCGTACGCTGCCATCGGACAGCAGCAAGAGCAGGAGCACCCACAGCAGCACCACGAAATCCACGCGGCGAAGAAGAACCTCGTGATGATGATGGGCGTGATGTTCTCGGCCACATTTTTCGGCAACTCGCCGTTCTTCTTTGATGTGCAGAGCGGAAGCAACTTTTCGTCGATGTTCAATGCGAACCCGCCGAAAGAGTTTTCGCAGATGAACATCGCGTCGAAGATTATGTCGTCGCTGGAGAAGTCGTCGTGGAAGGATTTCCGCGACATTGCGTCGTGGACGGCGTCTTCGGACGAAGCTGTCGCGGAAGAGAGCGAAGCCGTGCCAGCGGCTGCTTCTCCTTCGGCTGCGTCGGACATTACCGATTCGTCGGGCACGTGCGATTCGCCGGCGCAAATTGACGACTGCCTTGGACTGGGGTTCGAGACCGACTTGATTGATGAGTTTGTGTACCCTGTGGACGATCCGTTTGCGCCTGCGTTGGCGGACACGAACTGGTTTGGCGACGACGCTGACGATTTCGGGCAAAGCGATGTCGATGACAACAACGACGAAGAAAGCGTGAAAGACGAGTTGTTCCTGTCGGAAGTGTCTTTGGCTGCTAAAAACGAAACGAACAAGCTGAACGAGCGTCAGCAGCAGCAGCAGTCGATTACGTCGCGCTTGTTTGAGAAGCTCACGACGTTGTGGCAGGAGAAGAATCAAGTTTTGCTGACGGTCGTGGATGGCAAGAATGAAGTCACGAGACGATCGGTCGCCGACATGAGCAGCATCCGCAAGAGTATGGAGAACGGCAGCATTTTTTCGAAGTCTGCCGGTGGCGTCCCACCGTCGGCGAAGACGAGTCCTCTGTCGAATGATCAGTCGGTGTCGTTTTTGTACCCACTGAGCGCGTTTACCCCCGCTGAGAAAGAAGAAACGGTCGCTTCACCATCCGATGTGATGTTTTTGGAAGTGTCGTGCCAGATGAATGCGTTGAGCATGTAGAGCATATATAGTGCGTGTGGTTAGTAAGTAGTGCCGTGACCGTGATTTATCTATCTATCTATCTTGTGCAGTCCCTCGTCGGACCTGCAGAAAGAGAAGCATTTATCTACATATCTATTGAGTTTGGTCCCCGCATGTGTGTCCTCCGTTCCCCGAATTGCATTTTTCGCACCTGAAGGATGCGCTGAACGGGATTACGCAGCAAGATGTGCATGGGAAGATGCTTCCCGGACGATTTTGTTTCCTGGGGGAGATCGTGATCAGCGGCGATGCCGACATTGTCGCGTGCAACCCAAGCTCGAGCTACAATTTCTACACCGGTCTGGACGCGAAGTTCCTCGCCGGAGGCATCTCAGCGAGCGACTTGAACAAACTCAAGCTGTGGTCCTGGGACTACCCAAACAACTTCCCCCTCTGTGGCTCGTGGATCTTGCCAGCGTCGCGCTTCGTGATCCAAAACGATGACCACGACCAACAACCTGCGGA
>JAASGH010000175.1:0-36777 GCA_023334155.1 Globisporangium heterothallicum
CACGGTTTGCTTCGGTAGGAGCACTTGAGTGCTGGTGGGACACTGGGTTGTGTGTATGGAGCCATTTGTGTTGTTGTAGTAATGGTCTTGGCTGTGTGTAGTGGTGGTGGTAATGCGCTTCGAGTGCTCTGAGGCAAATTGAAGAATAACTGCATTTGCGGCGCTTGGCCGCTTGACAAGTCGTGCGGAAGCAAGATCGCTCCTCAAAAGATCAATTCGCCTCACCATGCGACAGCGCGTGTGACGGAACAGAGCCCACACGTTTCTCAACCCGTCTCTCTGAAACGTCTGTACTGTACTCACCTCTATCTTTCGAATGAAGCAAGACCTTTCGAATGTGTTGAGCAGGAGTATATTTGAACCAAGATGATTGCAAACGTATATAAAGTATGAGATGCGAGGTGTTGTGTCCGTTTGTGGACTGAAGCGCTCTGAGCCACAAATGCGCTTAGGGAAAGGGTGAGAAAAATGTAAAACCGTCATGAGCTCCTTCAAGGATCGCATCATTTTGATGTCGCGTGATGTTCTTTTCGATTGCTGGACGACGATGCGCATGCGCAGACCATTCATTTATTTCGTCATCTTGACTGCTTCGACATCGCCGCCTATGCGGTTCTCCCAAATGACATCTCCACGTGACTGCGCGGTCGAATTGACTCTTCAGTAAAGGAAGGCGGAGGTGTGTGTGCGATGCATCGAACGAGAGGTTGAGTGCTGATGACTGCTGTGATCGCACAAGTGTGCGTTTCAGTGATGCAAACGTCAATGTATTCATAATAATATTACATCTCGCAGACACCCTGCACTTCAACCAGATCAACGCCATCTGTTGTGTCACCGCTATGTCCAGTCGCGGAGGAGGCACTGGCCGAATCGTCGCAACTATCTTTTCTCGACGGAGGTGAATGGGAGTGGAAGAGCAAGATCTCCAGGATCTTGAGCTCGTGAGCGGGCAAATCGCCACACGGGCTTGAACTCGGCTCCAACATGTACCAGGGTGCTGCGTCGCTGGCATCTGCGTCGCTCTGTTTCATGCGGAGCTTGCGTCGTTGGTGCACGCGCTGCTGGTTCAGGTTTGCTCGTCGTCGGTGGTAACTGCACAGCAGATGCAGCTCGCCATTCAGCTTCACAGCGCGAGGATTGTGGCAGCGTTTGCTTCGATAGGAGCAGCTCGACCGATCGACGATGACCTGTGGTGTTGTGGCACCTCTAGCAGCAGCAGGATGAGTGGCAGCATCGGTAGCAGTCGGCGTGGTCGCAGCAGTGAAATGCATTGTATCTGGGTTGGTCATAGAAGTGGGCAGCGCGATCGAGAGGTAATAGTCAACCATTGTTGAGAAATGCGTTGTGTGGATCGGGTCCAAATCTTAAATGGGGTAGAGAGGGAGTGGGGAAGGAGCTCCTCGCGTGGAGAAATCGACGAAGCGGCCATCAATGCGAGAGATACGGACACGAAGGTGGCTTCATCCATTCCCTGCACCAATGGCGGCGAAACGATGCATCTGCTGCTTCAGTGCGACTGGCGCGTCGGTGGATTGCATCGCTGGCTCCCTGACAGGTGCACTCGCTGCGCCATTTGACGGCGATACACTTGGGTGCACACTCGAGCGTGACATGTCGGGGAAACTGTCCCGAATCGAATGTTGCGCAAGCGTATACTGGATGTATGAAAGTATACATATATCAATTAGGGGAGACGCAGCAGTACCACTTTGCCTGGATTTTCTGGATCCAAATGCTCTCGACCGCCACGATTCTTTGCTGCTGGATGGGTTTGTCGCTTTTGATGATGACTGCTTGGCTGATTGGGTGGCGTGTAGGCGCTGCGTACTGATGGCTGGTCCACAATGGATGTCCAGAGCAGCCATCACGTGGCAGCGGGTCAAGAACCATCCGCGATGGATGGATCCACTTTGCATGTGGATTAGTCGATTCGACCTTCTTGCTCACCACATCGACACGCCGAGCGTGTTGAAGTGAGTGGACGCGGGTGTCGGAGTGCATGCTCGTGGCAACTGCAGATGCAAAAGGGACCTGTCGTGTTGCATCCCTCGCGCTCGTCGGAATAGCTGCGGCACATTAGCGTGTCTGCGGGTCCATTTCAGCGTGCGAGCACGGAGAGAAGTCACGAGAACGCTAGTGGCAGATACACGAGCGTAGCAATGACGGAGAGCGCACTCGATGCACAGAGGAGTTGACTGCGTATTTGAGATTTGAGAGCTCTCTCCATGATCCAACTATGGTCGCGTCTTGATGTCTCTGCTCCTTCTTCTTTGTGTTCTATGGAGCACTATGAAGCATCTCATCTGCTACAGTGCTGGACTACCGCGTCATGTTCACTCACTCATTCCCTTGGCAACGACTCAATGCTCGTGCACTGATCGAAGTCAATTTCACCCTCAGAAGGATCTGAGCCACACACCTGGAATACTACGTGGTACTCCAAAGCATCACGTGTTGAGATCTGGCTCGCTGTCATGCGACAAAGAACGCACGCTTCTGTTCAGTGTGCCAAAAATGATGTCTGCAGAGGAATGTGTGGCTCGTGGAATCGCAGGCGAGCACAGTGATGCTGGTTGTCAAATTAATCGATTCGCGCCTCGCTCAGAGTCAGGGAACCCTCTTGGTCTCTTGCTCCATCGACATCAGCGACAGGAGCTAGTGGACGCATCTGGCCGGTTCGCTGGATGGAGGACTTTTTTTGTGTATCCAGAGACTCGCGATCGAACCAAGAGAGCATCGCGGACGAGCGTGCGCTTTAAAAGACCTGGTTTGATATGCACATTCATTACCGCTGGTGAATACTGCATCCCTCTCCTATAAATACGATGCACACACAAAAAGCACACTAGCTCCGTCAATACGTCAACTGCATCGTGTTTGCTTGGTGTCGTGTGGTATCGGCGAGCAGGATTTCCAAAATCTGCAGATCTTGCAGCGGCAAGTCTCCGCAGGGACTTGGACTTGGCTCGAGCATGTCGATATCGTCGCCTTCGTAGTCGAAGACGTCGTCATACCACAAGTCACCGCCACGCGCAGTGTCGTTACCCGAGTTGCCTTGTTCTTGGTTGAGGTTGTTCAGCTTGCGACGTTGGTGCACTCGTTGCTGGTTCAGGTTCGCTCTCCGACGGTGGTATTCGCAGAGCTTGTGGAAGTCGCCGTTCAGTTTCGTGGCGCGAATACTGGAGCACGGTTTGCTGCGATAGGAGCACTTGAGGTGAGGCGGCAGTGCGGACGTGTCGCGAGCTGTTACTGCAGCCAAGGTGTCGTTTGCCGCAGCCGTTCTCGATGCGGACAGGTCACTGGTATCGGTGGTCATGCTGAATTGGACGATCAAAGTGGAGTGCGGTCCGTGCTGCAGGGCAAATTGGATAATGATCCTCTGGCTAAAGGTATCTTTGAGCGGTAGAATAGGACGTGGATGCTGTGTATAAGATCCTGGGACCACGCCGCTGCAGCCAAGAGCACGGGCATGTGACAGTGCAAGCCTCCACGGTGTGCTACTGCATGGCAGTCTCAAAAAAAGTGGTGTAGCTCAACATGGCTTCGGATGCGACTCTCCATTCCGATAACGTTTGTGGCTGTCGAGCGCTTGCAGGTGCATGCTGGTACAGTACAGTATGCCAGACGGATAGAAACTCGAAGAGCAATCGATGATCATCACTCCCGAGCACCATTTTGTTGACGAGACTGGCGACTGGATTATTTGTACCCTTATCAGATTGGCCAAATATTCCCTTCTTCTCGCACACCCTGCTCGATGCTGGATCTGCCGAGTTGTCGTCGGAGACAAGAGATTCTAAAACCTGTATTTCTTCTTGTCTCGCGGTGCTGCGTTGGCTCAAGTCGTAATTACAGTTGCATCGTCGTCCGAAACTGGACCATCGACTCTCTCCAGCTCGCGTCCTTATTTCCTGCTCAGCAGATACCGCAGATGCACTCGCACAGGTATGAATCTCTTCAAACGGTGTTGCTGACAGTCTGTGCGAGCTCGCCCTCTGCGATTTTTGGCATACGGTACCTTGCAGTCCCTCACATGCGGTCTTGAAGCGATCGGGCACCAATCCATTCATGAGCTTGAACCCAGAACCCAGACACAAAGGATGGATCAACGTAAATATTTCACAGCATGTGAGACTGCAGCACGCATCACCCACCCGCGCGTATCTCCCCCGGCATCGTAAACCGACGTCAAGCTGCATTTTGTTTCGACATGCTCGTGCTTTCCAGCACACAAGAAGCGATTTTCAGCGTTGTGCATGACGATCAGTACGACACCAACCAAACTGAAAGCTGTAATCACCTGTAATCAAGAGCGCCTTCTTTCTGGCCGGTTCTGGTTGGAACTCGCCTCCAGGTTCTCTGAACTTTTTTTATCCGCTGAAAGCAACACCGTGCGTCAGTGGTACAATTTGTGGCTTGAGTGGACACTGGCGTGATGACGTGAGAAATGGCACACATGGCATCGGTCCAGAATGTTGATGCCATACAGAACTGATATCATCATGCGAGAGTGCACATGGAAGTTGGTGTTCTCTCTCCCCAGTCTCGACTCCGCATTCTGCATTCGGGGCTTTAACATGTTGCGAAGCGCAAGTATTACAGCGTCACGAATAAACGAAAAGCTGGACGTCTGTGGCATTCGCATGCATGGGTTTCGCTGCAAGAGTTGGGACGCAGGTTCATTACAATACATAAAAGACATAGCATTCTCGTTTCGATGGGAATGCCTACACAGCTAGATTCGCAGGACTACGGTGCTTAAAGCCGACTATTCTATCAAGATCTGCTGGGTTGTCTGACAAGAGGAGCTCTAGGATCTGCAGCTCTTGCAAAGTGAGATCACCGCACGGCGCCGCGCTCGGCTCAAACTCGATGGCTTCGTCGTCACCCGAGAGTGGTCCATACTTGAGCTCCAGCTGCTGCGCTTGTTTCTTGCTCAGCCGTCTTCGCAGGTGCACTCTTTGCTGGTTAATGTTTGCTCTTTTCCGATGGTAGTCGCAGAGTTTGTGCAGGTCGCCGTTGACTTTTGTTGCGCGCATGTTGGCGCATGCCTTGCTCCGGTACGAGCACTGAAGCTCGACAGGTACTGTGGAGCTGTCATTAGCTGTGGCGTTTGGTAAAGCGGAGTACGCACTCGTCAACATGGCTTTCAGTGGTTCGATCTTCACTTGCGGTGGGCACTTGAGAGCAAATCGAGTAATGAGGAAGAAAGGAAGGAGGGATGGAAGGTCGTTGATGGAGGGGTGGTGGAGGGAAAGAGGGAGCGAGGAGGGAATGCTTACGACCGCAGAGACAACTGCTGCTTTGAGAAGCAGGTGACTGCGGGACCCTATGGAGGAAATGAGAAAGGTCGGATTGGTCGGGGTGCGTGTGACGCCTATCAATCAGATGCCACTGTGTGGCTTCATTCTGAACCCTCGACTGGCAAGTGTCAAGCAGTGTGGATTTGCAGACCGACCCGTTTATGGCGATGTTTCGCTATCACGACACAAAAGAGGTCCAAACAATGGCGACATGAACCGCAGACAAACCTCTTCAAACGCTGTACACGCAGATATGAACACACCGTGGAATGACACACCCTTTTAAAAACACCACACCATGCTTCATATTATGCGAGGGCAGCAGCAGGTATCCTGTTTCGTCTTCTGGATAGTCCGACCTTTTTTTACAGTGTCGCTGTCAACGTGAAGGAAGTCGGCAAGAATCAACACATCGAATCCTTCTGCGTCATGGAGCTTCAAAAATCCAAGCCATGCTTGATACGACTTCGTGATTTCAGTGCAGTGCGCTGGTCGCAGCGGAGCTCGCGGCCGTCCACCCCACCCACACAGGACACTTTGGCTTGTGAACGTTCGATTTTCGACTGCAAAAGTGCAGAGAGCGTCAGTTCACACACCTCGCTTTTTCTTTCCCTCGATCAAGCGTCCAAGCCCGGGAACGTACTAGTGAGAATGATAAAGCCACATCGTCCCCGATTGCGTCTTTGTCGGTGTCGTCGAGAGAGGAGCCAACGCTCTGGCGTCTTCACCCACGCTGAAACCAGAACACAGATTGGTGGGGATTTATTTTTGCACTTGCTCATCTGTTTAAACGAGAGATCACGTTTTGAAGAGGATATTTGGTCGAGATTCGAGAGCCACGTTGGTTTTGTTGACTCCCGCCCAGATCAACAGGTGTGCATCGTTGAACGGATGATCGGATAGCAAATCCAGCGCCATCTGCCAGTCAATCAGTTTATTTGTGTGCGTGCCAGCTTGTCATCGCCCCTTTTCGATCGTAATGATCCGACATCTGTGGCGAGCAATTGCGCTCCAGCAGGACACTCGTGGACATGAGAGCGATCTTGCGCTTGCTTGCATGCACAATGGTGGCGACAGGCGCGGAAATGGATGGAGGAGAGCTGTTTGTTTACGCTACCATGCATGTTTTAGCGCAGCGCGACTTGCGAGCACCAGGTATTTGGTGAAAGGATATTCTCCAGAGGCACTTTGCGCGGTGCTGATGCTCCTTCCTTTCACCAGACGCTCCGCACCACAGCAGCCAAAATCAACGGACACCCATCCCCAAGCAGTAAAGGCACCGAGTATGCAAGAAATGAAACTCGCTGTTGCTGTCCACAAAAAAAGTGAATGGATACAATAATTCCAGTTTCCTTCTGACCCGGTGTGCCAAAGACACTTCGGTGATGCCAACCACGCACCACCACCGCTCGAGCTGCAGACACTGTGCATGCAGAGCAATGGTGATCCATCATTCAAACGTAAACAGAAGAGCTGGCAAAACAAATGCAATTGTCTCGCACAAGCAGTTGACACTGGCTGGTGACGACTTGATCGCAGGGATGTGGCCACGCTTGGAAAGGTCTAGGTATCGGGTGCCACCTGTTCAGAGTGTCAGCAACTTGCAGAGACAAACGAGAGCACTGCCGATCCCGTGGAGTCATCGATCACGACAGTGCTGCAAGGCTCGTCCTCTCTATGGAGTAGCACCTCGTTTGAAATTCCGCCGTGCGACTGAACATTTACAGGAACAAGCAAACTGGGTTTGGGATCTATTCGATACCACAATCGATTCCATACCACTGTGTGGTGTACCATTCTGAACCGCTCGACTGAGCTAGGAGCCGCAACAAATATCGGAGACTTGTGGTGCCAGTCATCCAGTTGACGATGGGTCGACTGGTTGGTCCCAATGTGGACAGCAAATCTCCTCGAAGGAACGATTGTGCATGCGCACACGCAAAACGATAAAAGGAGTCCGAAGGTATACGTGCCATCAGAGGGTAGCGTGGCAAGGTGGGAGATCCACATGGCATAATAGGAGGATCGTCCCGCCATTCGAGATATCCACACATCCGGGACCAGCTCTCGTTGAAGCAACGAATGGCGAGCGGTGCGCATCAGGCATCTCGGTCGGCACCTGAGACGTTCTAAACATGACCCATCAGGTTCGCTTTCGCCACTGAAGCTGATCCACTCCGGGACAATCAAGGAGCAGAAGATGCAAGTGGAGGACGATGCTTACTGAATCGGGTGCAATATGGCCAGTTCTGATCTGACCTGTCACTTTTGGTGATCGCAGTCGAAGTGGTCCTTTGCTCCGCAGTCTCTCAAACGGATCGAGAGGATGCGATTGCGAGTGCATATGCTCTATACCGTGCGCTTCCCGACCAGCAGCAGGTGTTCAATCTTGCGCACTTGTCACCCACGTGTGGGTGATTGTCCCCTTGACGCGACTGCTGCTGACTGACTCAGCAGGCATCTCATTGGATTGCGTGCGCTGGCGGTAAACACTGTCATGTAGGTGCATTCCTCTTCAGGTGCGACATCATCATCGTGTCAACCGCAATCCGGTTTGCGAGGTTGCAGCAATGAAAGGTGTGGGTGTACCGCACACTGATGGCGTGCACTGGGGTACGACAGGACTCGAGTGGATGGTTGGCGAAGGTGTCTGCTCTTGCTGTCCAACAGCGCAAAACACCAAGGAACGTAGCACAAAAGAACCAACGTTATTAAAGGGCATTCTTGATATTACTCTTTATCTGCATAAATACACGGAGACATGCGATTGCCACCTGCACAGTGTGGCTATTTCCTTGGAGCTCATCGAGGTCATCTATGCGTGCTTTTCGATCCGCGTTGACACCGCTCATCATGCGTTGGTTAACCGCGTACTCGTGCCAACCCTTTGACAGTCGGTTTGTGGAAAGTCGAGGAAGCGAATCGGTTCCAACCTGTGGAGACTGATACGATTCACAGCACTCGACTGGATGCGTCGGCGTCTGAGGGGAGAACGCTTTCGTTCTTGAATCGGGTAGGAGGGCGACAGTTGCGTTTGCGCGCTCCTCATTACAGGCAAATCTCAATGTCGAACGATTCCATTTTGAGAAAGGTTCGACTGTTTCCAGCATCGTTGGCATCGAAGTCCCCGCGTGGAGCCGCGTGCAGCTCGCCGAAGAGGATGTTCTCGAGCATGTGCATGTCGTACGAGGAGAAGTCGCTTGCAGCGGAGTGCTGCATCGTCACGACTGGCTCGATCGCGCCAAACTCCATCGAGAGCATCGTATCGATGGGGGACGCGACTGCGGTCGTCGCGCGGTTGTCGGCATCTCGAAGCGACTGCACCGCCTTTTGCTGACGGAGCATGCGTCGTCGTTGTTGGAGGCGCTTCTGGTTCAAATTCGCCTTCTTGCGGTGGAATTCGCACAGTTTGTGCATCGTGCCATTGAGTTTCATTGCGCGGCGGTTCTTGCAGACCTTCGATGGGTACGAGCAGCGCGCGTCGACGAGCTCGTCGAGCGCGTGGCCACGAGTGGAGACGCTTGGCATTATCGATTCGTCACGAAGAGTGGAGTGGGTACGAAGGCAGAATTGCTTGGGACAGCGCAGATTCGGCAATGAGTCGCTCGGCCACCGTGTGTGGCGCAGGACGGGAGAGCGACTGCGTTAGCGCGTCGCGTTTCACGTTCCGACCGCAGAGAATGGGAAGGAGTGGCACGTACCTCCCACGCAGCGACAATGAGCTCTCTGGGTGAAGGTGCAATCGGCACCTCTCTATTGCATCGTCGTCGACATTTCATATGTTAGCGATAGAGTCGTTCCACTGTGTGTGTTTTCGAAAAAGTTCGGTCGCAACTTTATGTGCTGGTCAGTTGTGTGGAAATTGCATCGCAGCGGAATCGAGGAGCACCGTACTGCATGGATTGCAAATCTCATCAAGCGAACGCGAGCGCGGTCGACCAAAATGCAAGCATGAGAAACCATGTCGAGCGACCGATACAGTGGGAGTCTCCCCACTGACCGTAGCGCGTAAAACGTGTGGCTCAGACGCGCCGAGAACGGATGAAGGGGATGAGACCCAGGTTCGGTGCAGCTCATTGGCGGGAAGAGGTGCAGCAGAGCAGGGTGGCGTTCTGCTGGACTCTCTTCGCAGCAGCAATCCATGCCTGTGCTGCACTGAAGGTATGCAGCAACGCAGAGCACTCGCTCATGGAGCGAACCCTTCTGCGTTCCGCAGACAGGGCGGCCGATGCGTGGGTTGTGGCGTCAATGTATTCCATAAATATTAGGACGCCTAATGTCCCAGTGTGGCCAACTCAGAGCGAAATGGGTCCACGTCTCGGAGGACCAACTCTGGATCTCTCGTCCCACCCAAACAATCCCTGCTTCGCATGAAAAATCACTGCAGCTCGGAAGCACATGCAGCCTCTTTAGTTAACGTACTGACCAGGAACAGGTTTCAAACTGCGACCGATCCGAGTGGTGCTGAGATCACGAAACCTTGATGCGAGCGTGTGTCTATGCGCACTTTGAACTGTGCAGACAGTTACGATGATGACGTGTGTGCGAGTAGGTGTGCGAGGAGCGCTCGTCGATCGCTTTTGATGGCGTGTTTGGTGGGTCTCGGAAACCAGTAAAGCTCACTGGGCAGATCGCTCCGAGGAGATGCTGCTGCAGCCAGGGAACGAGGAATATTGTATCCAGATAACACACTGTATCCAGTATCCCTTCTCAGGAAACAAAAATTTCGCCAACGCTCTGCGCGACCTTGCCGCACTGGACGCACGGATGCAAAGGGTTCACTCACTATAGCGCTGTCGAAACTGGGATGCGACGCCATCATGGCGATTGCCTTCGCCTTCGAGTCAACTTGTTTTTGTGATGCGACATCGACCTCGACGATAACTGGTGCCAGCGTGTGCTGTGTGCAAGAGGAAAACGAGGCAGATGCGATCGCAAACGAGAGAGCGGAGCGGGTTTTCTGTAATCCGGTAGGGGTGGATGTGTCTCGAGGACGCTGTCTTGGTGACTGGAGCTCGAGGATGGTTACTGGATTCACTTTCTCTTCAATCAACTGGTCGCGATTCAGCGGTGATCCACCTCTGCTTCCCCCTTTCTTCTGCTGCGTCTGGCTTCGAACGAAATGATTTGGACGGAGTTCGCTCTAACTCCAGCACTGTGCTGTCGGTCTTCAGAACCCAGGCGCATCTACCTTCGCACACATCTGTAGACCGTCGTAGTTTCCACATTCGCACACGACATTTGGGACTGCAACTGCATACATGGATGCTCTACAAGAATCTTGCTGTGCTGAGTTTTTCTCTTTCTCGGTCACGAGGAATCATTTTTGTCGAAATTCCCGTGTCTCGCAGGATGCGATCCTGCAGCTTCGTCTCTGAATCGCCCATCATAATGCATTAGGAAATGCAGGGCTTGTGCTCACGCAATGCAGTCTTGCATTCATTTGACAAAGCGAGTCTTCGGTCAGTCCGTTGCTGGAGCAGACTTGAAGCAGGATCGAAACCTTCGCTCTTGTTGCTGTGCTGCGCTTTCATGTTTCTCGAGCAGTCCGAAAACGATCCCTTTCCTGCATTGAACAAACAGTGGCACCGGAGCGGAAAAGACTCGACACTTCACAGTGAAGGTCGCAGCGGTCTGGAGCTGTGCGCCGAGTCCATATTCCGATCACGAAGCAGCACGGACCGCGCATGATGATACACACAACTGACTCAGCAACATCCAACACGATGACGCATTTGTCACTCCTACTTCAGTACCGTCCTCAACATGTCCCGTTGGTCTCTATGATAACGCAAAGCATACAGCGAAATGATCTCATGGGATAAAACAGTCGCGCTCGTCTTGTAGGATGTGGCGTATTTGGTCGCCAAAGAGAATAAACTCGAGCGATCTCGAGTCATCAGTGGCGAGATCGTCCCCTGATGGATCTGAACGCGAGTCAAATACTATGCAGCATTTCTAGAACGAGCAGCTTTGATTGGCTTTTGTTGCATGCAATTGAACGCTTCACATTAGTTCGTTTCTTGACGGATACGTA
Organism: Globisporangium heterothallicum; assembly: GCA_023334155.1. Taxonomy (NCBI): domain Eukaryota; phylum Oomycota; class Peronosporomycetes; order Pythiales; family Pythiaceae; genus Globisporangium; species Globisporangium heterothallicum. The sequence goes on from JAASGH010000175.1 coordinate 11,344, forward strand.
GAGTACTAGCAGAGAGCAGCGCTAGCAGCTAATTGGAGGGCTGTTGGTCCACGGAACGCTGTCGGAATCGCAGTCGTCTTCGGAATCGAAGAGCATGATCTCGAGCACTTCCAACTCCTCGGGTGAGAATTTGTGGTCTTGGCAGTCAATCGGGTCTTCGAAGCCCAGTAGGATCTCAGGTGCAACTGGGCTTGCGCTGTCACGACCAGCAGATTCGCGCTGAAGCATTCGACGGCGTTGTTGCATGCGTTGCTGGTTCAGATTCGCCTTCCGGCGGTGGAATTCGCACAAGCGGTGCAGAGTCTTGTTCTGCTTGACGGCGCGGGGCTTGGCGCACACTTTGCTTGGGTACGCGCACCGCATATCAAGCGGAAGCGGTTGTGCAGGAATGGCGGTCCTTGCAAAAGACATCTTGTGCAGCGAGGTAGCTTGTGTGGATTGCTCGCTTGTTGGCGACAAGGTAAATCAAATTATGAAGCCGTCCAAACTGATCGAAAGTGCATGTGGGAAAGAACGCGACGATCGAGCAGCTCATGGACAAGAAATAGGTACAAGTCGCAGCGGCAAACCAGCAGTTGGATCTGTCTTGTCTGCTTCTTTATTTTTGTGGTGGCATCGGCGAGAATGGCTGCAAGGTCACCACAGAGCCTCGACCTCGATTGCAGACAAGCTGTTGTAGGACGCAATGCACAGAGCACAGCAGCATCGTGGACGCAGTGCTGTGTTTTCTATCGGAGCCACAATGCACGAGGTGCAAGAGCGATGCTGCTTGTTTTGGGGGGTGGACTTGGCGCATAAAACGGGCATCTGCGGTGACCTTCCCACCTCTTCCAGACACTCCAATAAACCTCCGTATACCACATACCAGTGCCTTACGGTCTGTAATGCGTGAAGGAAATGTCTGTATGCCTGGCGTAAACCCTGTCAACTTGTAAAATACCAAGCGCACTTCTCCACCGCACAAAATTTATCCAGGCGACAGCGAACTTGATTTGTGTCCATAAATCAAATGCGCCGAAGCGGAGAGCATCAAGTCATCATAGAAGCTCGAATGCCGACAGCGAGAACACTTGATATACAGTATCAGATGCTGTAGGTATCACGTGTCGGCATCACACCTTCACATCCGAGACTCGCAAGCAGAGTGTGCATCAAGGTCTCTGATGTGGGTGATTGACTCGTTGATTCATGGAGTGTCCGAAAAGCGAGACTGGTTGTATCCGGCGCTGATACTGCTGGATTGTTTCGCTGATGCATGGAGTCGCTGTTTGCATTGCAGAGCGTCGGGTCTCTTCATCCGATGCTGACTGACGAGGACAAGAAAAAGCCACATATAACTCCACCACCGTCCATTCCGTCCTACTGTAAATGCTTCATGTGTGGAGGTCGGCAATCGTCGTTTCCGGAGACGCTCTTGTTTGCATTGCACAGTGGGAGTGTCCTCTTCGCGGTAGACGAGATCGTTTGCTCCGTACGTACTGCAAAATTGTGGTCGAGGAGGGCGACTTCCGCTTCGCTGCACTGTCTTGGCTGTCTCAAGGTAGCGATTCGGAATATGAACGGATGGGGGAAAGAGACACAGCACACCGTGTTCGCTCCAGAGTAGCACACGGGAGCGTGCTGCAGTGTTACTCCTTCAATGGAGATCTGTGGTGACTTTTTGTCGTCAATTGAGAGCAGATACTGTAAATCAACCTCATTGCTCGTGCTACTGTGGATGTGGCGATGAGGACCAAGTCGGTTTCGGCAGCGCTGGAACCTATCTCAGCTTGCACCACGCTTCACTCCAATCCCGTGAAATCAAACACGCACTAGCGCTCAAGAGCGGCAATAAGTGGCGTGCGGCATTCGAGCACCCGTTTAGAAGAACACGAACAAATCCCATTGCACCAAGTAAAGTCACGTTATCCTTACAGTCGTGAAATGCGAACTGCTACGAAACCTGAAACAAATCGCCTGGACCTGAAGGGGGCTCCTTCCAGCTCTAGGCATCGAGTTGCTGAGGACACGAGTGCAGACTCTCCAGTCGTGTTAATGTGAATGGCAGCACGCGCACTCCGAATCGCTGAGTAGACGCAATGCCTCAATGTCCTCTGCTGTCAGCGTCATCGGTGCTTCGGATGGTTCATATGCGCTGGGGTTGTCTTGGTCACCCCTGGATCGCTTCTCTGTCATTCTCTTCTGCGTTGCGTTCGCGAGTCGGCGATGGTCTTCACAGAGTCGGTGCAGCTCGCCATTCTTCTTCACCGCGCGCTTGTAGGGGCAAATCTTGTTCCGGTAGGAGCAGAGCCACTCCGTGCCAGCTTGGTTAATCACTCCAGATCCGCTCATCGGTTGCTCTTGTTGCTCAGGTGGTATTTTGCATCCTGGCGGCGTTCCAGGTAGTTGGAGATGTCAACTCGAGCCCACACGCAGCGGAGCAGGGTCTTCACAGCTCTGTTCAGGCTCCACCTCAGCGGACCACCGTGTGACGGTCGCTGAAGGAGAACCTGGAAGCGGAGAGAATGCGAGTGATAGTCCGTTAGCTATTTGACCTACGATCTCATACACCCTGTGCCATTTCCAGCCAATCGTTCTGCGTCTCCTTTTGACGCCAAGAAATCGCTCTTCAATTCGGAGTCAGGTGATAGGTTTAACCGATTGTTTGTTCAAGCACCCATTTGAAAATGATACTTGTTTGAGGTCGACCAACACCACAAGCGATAAGCCGAAGCGACGACAGTGCATGAGCGACGGAAGCTCTTCGTCCAGTGGTCAATGTGATTTATGAGTTCAAGAGGTCAGCTGCCTTGATGAGATCAAACACGACTGCTGAGTGGCAACAGTCGGTGAGGAGGGGGCAAGCGGAGAGGTTCAACTGGGTTGATCTTCAACAGAGCGACCTTGCTCGTTAAGGTGAGATCCATCGCTCCATCCCGCCGAGTTATACGCAGTACACTCGGCTCCAGGTATCAGATCAGTGCAGGGGACTACAATGCTATGGCTTCGGAACTCTAGATCCCTAGGAATGAACCGTTTTTGAACCTACCGGCGTCTTTTCTGCATACTCAGCACTTTCCGAGAGTGATGTACCTTAATCCACGGCAATCCCCACAGACGCTATGATGCAGGACGTAGTTCTGAGGTTCTAAATCACTCTCGCCTTGTGAATGCATCTCCTACCTTTCTGTTTTTCCAGTTGCGGGGAAACGATCCCCCGAGCCACACCCATGGATCCTGCTTTATCGCTCAGACTACGAGGCAGGGATCGGAAATGCACAATCACAACTATCCACTCACGACACATTTCAAGTAAAATTGCTGCTTTTTGACTCACACACACACTCTTGATGCACCAATTAACGCATTGAGTGCAGGCAATTAGCAGTGCATTTCGAATGCATCCTGATGGATGCGCCACCACTATGCTGCAATAATCGCTTGGCGTGGAGGTATCCGGAAACCAGTCGTTGCCATTCTCCCACTTCAAGGGTACAGAAACATAGGTGCACTTGAAATGCTGCAGCTGGATTCTGCGTTTGATTTGGTGTGCTCAGCACAGGCGCGCCGTCATAGGTTCACAAGCTTGTGAACCTATTCGATGCTGCATGCGGACGTTTCTTTTTATCGTCGCGGAACCGCGGAGCTCGCAATTGTGTAGGAATCCGCTGTACTGTAGTGTAGCTTTGGGTCAACTTGAGGGTGATCTTTTTCCACACCCAACCTTTCTCGTGATTCTTATGGTATACTTCGCGCCACATCATATATTCTGCGGAAAAGAGAACTCAGCAGCTACGATATCGACGCGCAAGAAACAACTGCAGGAGAACAAGATAGGATCCAATCTGCAAGTCTGGGTGCAAGAAAATCGAGTTTGGTTTGCCAATTGGTCGTTTCTTGCGAGCGACTTCCCGACGCTTCATTCGGATATTACCCACCTCTCAACCGCATCGACAACCCCCGATCTTCCTGTCCAATGATCTCCCCATTCTCGTTCGGCGCACACGAATTCCTCGCCATGGACGACGACAACAGCAAGGTGCGCAAACCGGCCGACAACGTTGAAGCCGTGGTGCGCATCACGCGACGACTCGATTCCATCGGCGAGCGCGACACGGGGATCGTCCTCGGTCTCTCGTGGTACTACATCCGCCTCATCTTGCTCACGGGGATCGGCTGGGCTATGGACTCCATGGAAACGTTTGTGTTCATCTATTGCAGTCTGGAGATCGCAAAGGATATTCCGCAGAGCCCGCACGAGGCGTCGTTCCTCAGTGGAGCCGTGTTTGTTGGTTCGTTCGTTGGGAACTTCCTCTTTGGATGGGGGGCCGACAAGTACGGTCGTCGTCCCATGTTCATCGCGACGTTGCTCATTCTTGTGCTGGGCATGGGCTTGTGCGGTCTCAGTTGGAACATCACGTCGCTCACGGCATTCCGGATCCTGTCCGGCATCGGTCTTGGAGGGGAGCTCCCCGTGGCGTCCACGCTCGTGCAAGAGTTGTCGCCCGAGAAGTCGAGAGGACGGATCATCGTGCTCTTGGAAGCTTTCTGGGCCATTGGCTGCATGGTCGCTGTGTTGTTGGCGTTCGCGGTTGCTCCGCGCATCGGGTGGAGAGGAACGTTCTACTTGTGCTGCGTTGCACTGGTGTACTCGGCCGTCATCCGTTTCTCGATCCCGGAATCGCCAAAGTGGCTCGCGAGTGTGGGTCGCTACGATGAAGCCGTCGCCATCGTGAAACGCATTGAGAAATTCCATGGGCTGGACTACTTCGACGAACAAGCGGATTTGGACAACAACTGCGGCGTGTACGACCACATTCCGCCCGTGCTCCCCGACTCGGACCTGCAGCGCATCGCGATTCTGTTCCGACAGCCGTTCAAAGTGCGCACGATCGTGCTGTGGACGCTTTGGTTCGGCATTTCGATGTCGTACTATGCGATCTTCATCCACCTGCCCACTTTGATCGCTACCAGAGTGGACGAAAATGGGGAAAAGGGCTACAACTTGAACGGATCGTGGAGTCCGATGCTGGTCATCACGTTCTTCCAACTGCCTGGGTACTTGGTTGCGTCTTGGTTGGTGGAAGTGTGGGGACGCAAGCAGACACTCGTGATCTTCCTGATGGGCTCGTTCGCGGCAGCTATCGTGCTGGGGTACGTGCCACCACACAAGACCGAAGTGCTGACGAGTGGGTCTGTCCTCTCGTTCTTCTTGCTTGGCGCGTGGGGGTGCGTGTATGCCTACACGCCAGAGAACTACCCAACGGCGATCCGCGGCGTCGGCGCGTCGTACCCGTCGGGTTTCAGTCGCATCGGTGCGTTCATCGGTCCGTACTTGTGCGCCGAAATGTCGGGCTCCTGGGGAATGTCTCTTCAAGCGATCATGTGGATCTTCGGAGGCGTCCTCGTCGTCATCTCGGTCGTGGTGTTTCTCTTTGGGTACGAACCGAAGGGCAAGAACGTCGAGTTGTACGCAGACGAGCTGCAGTCCTACAAACTGTGATTCGTGTTGTTGTTTGTGTTGTGCAAAACCAAGTTGGTCTATAAAGGTTGGTCGTCGAAGCTGCTCATACATACTCAGCAGATAGCGTTTAATATAAAGAAGCTATTGCGCATCGAGCTCATTTCCACTCATTTCCAGTTTGGTTCACAGAAACTTGGGGCTAAACATTCTCATTGTGGGTGGCAGCGGGTTCGTGAAGCGTTCCATGCGCACACGCCAATCCTACCACCGACCGGTTCAGAAGATGGGTCACATAAGAAAGGATCCGCTCTTTCAAACAGAGAGCTTCTCGAGCCCTAAGGATCCCGAATTAGAGTCGCAGAATGCTCTCCATGGTTGCTGCTCAAGGTTTGGTGGTCGCCACTCTGCTTGCCGTTGAAGTCCGATCTCAACGTGGAGGTTCACCAACCAAAGTGGGTGGGATAAGATGGCTCGAGGGATCGTTTCTGTCCAGTTTGGTCGCTAATTTTGGGTCCTGGGAAATCAGGTTCGATCGAGAAATAGCGCGCGTCAAGGTCTATCTATTTTACAGCAGACGAAGCCGCCATCGAAGCAAGCTCTTTGGTCGCTTTTCGTCGAGCGATCCATCTATATTTGGCTTCTAGCTCGTTCGCCTCAACGCCGCTGGGACGCAACGCTGACTGACGTCCTTCGTTCCCCTTTATGGAAATCCGCACAATGATAATTTCATCTCAACGCTTCAGTTCGACAGGCTACTCGGCGCTAACCAAAGCGTGCAAGTACCTCTCGACGCAACCATCACCACGACGGAGCATCTATCCGTCTCCGCTGACGCAGAAGCAAAGATGCTCGCGCAAGAACTGATCCAGGACCTGGACACGGACTTCTTGAACATTGACTCGTTCTTCGCGAACAATGACGATGCTCACGACGGTAAGTTCATTGTTCTCTGGTTGTCGACAGAGTTGAATGGTCCGTTAATTGACTTGGAATGCATCGCAGATCTATGGTCTACGCCACGTCACTGCGGGAGCGCCGACAATGACGACGGAGATTGGTTTGCTGCAGACGAGCTGGATCCTCTCGTCCAGGTTCCAGAGGACGTTCCTGCGCTGCAGACAAAGCAGTCCAGTCCTGTGAAGTGTCCAAACCCACCGAAAGTGACTGTCCACACCGCAAGAACCACACCAAGTGCTGCTTCTCATGATGTTGTAGAGATCAAAACGGAACCAGGAAGCGGCAAACGCAAGATGGAAAGTGAACACGGAGACGAGCAGGAAGGAGAGGAAGATTTCGACGGAGAAGAAGATGAAGGTCACCACTGCTGCGGATACCACAACGCAAGCGACGCTGCAACGGACGAGTCAGTGGATCTCCTTGACGATGACGCGTGGCTCGACTTTGACAAATCGCCATTGACGAGTCCGTCGATGCTCCTGAGAAAGGTCTCCCTCGACAAGCTTCTGCCTGCGAACGAGCATGCAAGCATCAAGCAAGAAGAGCAATTTCTGCTTCCTGACGAAACAGATTACAGCTTGCCCGAGTTTACCGACGAGGAAGTCTCGGCGCTGGTTGGATCTCCGTCACCAAACTCGTCTTGCGTAGGGGACGCTGTCCCTCGCAGCAGTGTCTTGACATCGCCGTCCTCATTTCGGGTGAGCTCTCCACTGCCAATGGCGTCACCAAAGGTGCCAGTGGCTGGTGGTGCTTCTTCCACCAACCCGATCTTGGTCAATGAACAAGATATCCCCGACATGGTCAACCTGTTCAGCTCCATGTACTCGCCAAGTGTAGCCAACCACCATGTTCCGCCGCCACCACCTCCATCCAATGGCAACGCGCTGAGTATCCTCGTGCCAGCGCCTCAGATGTATGCCACGATGTTCCCATTCAGCACTACAGCTGCGAGTGCGGCCACTTTCGCTGCTGCATCGAGCAGCGCGAATCAGCTGGATTACTTCACGCCTCCAGGATTCACGAACAATCGATACCTGGAAGGCAGTCAGATGAACCCGTCGATTTTTCTCAGCGCAGAGGCTCTGTCGCCCGCTACGAAAGGAACGATCTTCGCCGGTGCGCAAGCTTCCGCTGCTCAGTCTCGAGCTCAAGTGCAAGCGCACGTTCACGCGGCTGCTGCCGCAGCACTCGCGATGGCGAACTCTGCTGCAGCGATGCACACAATGCGCAAGCTAAATGCCACCTACGGTGTGCCAATTGCGCCTTTGCAGCGGTCCTTGCATCCAGAACTCAAGCCAAGACTTGCGGTTTCAAGCAGAATGTCGACATCGACTTCGTCTTCTGCGCCGAAAACACTGCTGAACGTCGCGGGGACCTCGACGACGACGACATCCAGTAGCAGTGCCAGCAAAGCCACCAAGCTTTCGATCACGCCCGATATCGCCGACTTCAAGCTTGTACAGATTTTCCACAACTTTTGCGACCCAGCGACGAAGCTGATCACGCTAACGCGATTCCACCAACTGCTTCAGCACCACCAGGTGAAAGAGGACCCGAACTCCTCGAGCACAGCCAGCACGAACGGGGCCAACCGCAACAGCAGCAGCGATCCTGGCGCGAAGGTTGTGGTTTCCCAGGAAGCGCAGAGCCTTTTCAAAGTGCTGGATCCAGCTGGCACTGGGTGCATTGACTTGGAAACGTTCATGAACTCGTTCCAGATCTGCAACCGCTGCACAGAAGCCAAGCGGCGTGCGCACACTGCGCACTGCGCGAGTCAGGGCCAGTCGTTCGTACCGACTGCGCTGGAAAGACAGCTGATGGAAGACGTCTCGCCTGTGATCGTGCGCGTTGTGCCGACTTGCTACGAAGGCAGCAAAGTGAAAAGCTGCGAGCACTACCAATGGACCTGGTGCGAAGGGTTTGAGAAAACGGGCAATGAGAAATGCCGCGGCACGAATCGCCACGACAAGTGCCCAAAGTACTTGGCAAACTGCACGCTGTGGAAGCACAAACTGCCCCCAAAGAACCGCAAAGCCAAAGTGTTTGAAAACCAGGACTCGCCGTCGAAAAAGTTCAAGCACTTTGCATAGAGCGCGCAGTGTGCAGTACGCGCAACCAATCCGTCTTGGCCACCACTAATGCTCCGAATCAACGTATTTATTTATCACCCGCTGCTTCGGTCTGCTTGTTTGCTAAACGCACGCTGTGTGAGACTGCTTCGGTGGTCAAAAAGTGTCTTGAGTGGCACTCCACATCGCACTGTTTCTGTACCCGATTCGGTATCTAAAGGATCCGCTTTGCGTCCTTTCACATGCAAACGGCGCTTGCTTTTTCTCTCTGCGACGCTGCAGTCAATACGACGTGGAGCAAACGCATACGCTGAGGTTTACGATGGGTACCACGTGCAGCTCGTGCTGTTGGAGTGATCGCGGCGCCAGCGACGTCGCGAATGGAGCGCTGCAAGAGAAACTGCTGACGGACGATCACGTCGATCCCCATGACGACATCATCCACTCGACGATGGTCGAAGACTCGGATGGGAATCCGTATCCACGTTCTGAGGAGTTCCGCAAGCAAAAGACGGGCTGGCCACGACCCGCGACTACCCCAGCATCCACGTACGGGGATGCGTATGGCGATGACTCCGATTCGGACGACGAGCACCGCGCGTCCGAGCAGAGTGCGAGCACGCATTCGTGCCCCGATCACACGTGGGATTTGAAAGAGGGAGGTGGCGACCACGCGGAGGACGACCAGGCGACCAGCGAGTCCCTGGCTGACGACGATGCAGAAGGTAGTGCACTGCCTAGCGATTCCTTGAGATTGGATCGTGCGCTCAGTGCTCCACAGTCGGTACGCTCGTCGGTGAGCGATTCGTACGCGTCGATCCGCGAGCTGCCAACGTACGAGTCGCTGCTTTTCGCCGACGACGCTGCTGCGCGAGCGAGCGTTCGCGACAGCGACGGCAGCGCAGACAACGAGGACGAGATCGAGGAAGCGACTGCAAGCGGTCGGTTTTCCTCCTCGCCCACGTCTTTCGTTCGCATAAGTGGTGATAGTAGCAGCACCAGTGACAGGAAGACAAGTGATTGAGGAAACAAAGTGCAGGCGCACATGCAAAGAAAGCCCAGCTTGTACCATAGAGAAAGGAAGGCGTTGAAGCAGTGAAGGGTGGATGAGGAGCTGCAGAATCCGAACGCAGTTAAATAATCATATCCTGAGTTTGGTACCATTGTCTAGTCGAATCCTGATCTCTCTCTCTCTCTTGACCTGGTAGGTGTGTGCATGTGTCCCTGGCATTTCATATATGAACTATTAGTACACAGCGTCTCCGTCTCATAGGTCCCACACGGCTTCTGCTGGAATATGCTGCTGTTGCTGTTGCTGCGGTGAACTCACAAACGCAGGTGGGTTGTAAGCGCCTTCCTGCTTCTTGGCGTCCGGTGGGTGGTGGATGAGGTTGTAGGAGCTCCAGCGTTTCCAGCTTTCGTCTTCGACGACCACGAGTGGCTGCTTCATCACACCGTCCTCGCCTTCCTCCAGAGACTGCAGCGTCGGTTTGACCAGCGACGCATTCGCATTTGACGCTGAACCCAAAGACGACGACGAGCAACAACTCGCAAAGCAGCTGCAGCAGCGGGCGAGTCTCTGTCCCATATGCGTGCAGACTCAAGACACTCGTAGTTGCGATACCAAACTCCCCTTGCAGTCGTGTGAGGTGCGGCTGTTGCACGTGGGCTGTAGTAGAGCGATGGGTGTGGCACGAGCAGTCGAAACGTGGCAGTTTACACACACACACGCACTCGCTGCTGCAATTGGTGGTGTCGTCGGTGTGCGGTGGAGACGCAGGACTCGACTCGACGCTTGACGAAGAGGCGGTCCGGTCCGAGATACCACCACGCCATCATGCAAGTCGCGGCAAGCAAAACTGAAACTGGTCGAGGCGTCTTTGAAGCCACTACTGATCTGTGCAGGAATTGGGTGGGTGCATCTTCCGTTCGAAAGTGACGTGCGTCCAGCAAATGAAGAAGTGAAGTGGGTGGGTGTCGCTCACTGGAATGTTGAGGAGTGGTGGTGAGTTCTCTCTACTCCCCGCTTATAAGAGGTGCTCGACCTCTCTATTTCCGCAGCATATTGCACTATCTTCGTCTGCAGATATCTTGGAGCATACAACAAAAGTGGATGATCCTCTTTATACCTGGCACGGAGACTGCAAGAAACCGGTAGGGAGGGGTAAAAAAGGTCGAACGAAAAATGAGCAGCTCACATCCAGCCTCTCTTGGTGGACCTTTCCACAGTTTAATGATATTGCATTATTTGTGTTTCGCTATATGCAATGCACTGGCGTCTTCCTTTCTGTCCCCTGCATAACTGTGTGCACCCGGATCTTGGTGGGAGTTGCGCCGAGCGCCGTCAGCGAAGGGTTCGCTGGAGCAAGTGAAGTGCAACGCTGCAACCCACTTTGCACACCGCACCCACACACATACTCAGCAAGAAAGGGCTGCTCCGTACCCACACCCACACCCACACTCTCACACTCGCACTCTCGCACACCAACGCACATGCGCTGCTTCCTTTGCTGCACTTCTCTATTCCTGTGCCTGCGAAGCGCTGCAGCAAGCAACCTCTCCATCCATCCACACGATGAAGTTTGACGCGTCGGTGCTCTCGGACCACGAGCTCGTCGTCCTGGAATCGGCACTGCGCGTGCAACTCACGGTCGCCAAGCACGTGCGCGCGCAGCAGCTCACAGGTGCGATCGGCGGCGCGATCCTCACTGGTGGTATCTCCGCGCTGCTCTCGGGACCGTCGATCATTTGCTCGGCTGTGCTGCGCAAGAAATGCCAGCGCCGCCATCAGGTGTGTTGCCGCGAGCTGTTTCTGCGCAAGGTCAGCGTCGCACCCGTGCAAGAAGTGACCTACGCCAAGCGCGCACTCGCACTCTCGATCGCGAGTGGACTCACGTGCTGCGTGTTGGGCTTCGCGCTCGACATCATGGTCGACGAAGCCGTGCTCCAAGTGCTCGCGTTTTTCTTCTCGATGGTCATTGAAGGGAGGTTCACGCAGGGCACGACCAACTTTGTGCACGACCGAGCCGCAGACCTCGTCGGGCGACAAGACGTGTTTGTATTAAATGAGTCCGCAATGCTGTTCGGCGCGAGTGCTCAATCCCAGGAAGCCGAGGAGGATCGCCATGAGCAGACTGCATTGAAGAAGAAGCGAAGTTTGATCGGAAAGTTCATCGAGAAGCCCAAGCAGCTGTGGAAAGCGGCGTCGTGGTCGTTCTCCTCGACCGAGATGCAGATGGGACTTCGCGGCGTGACGCAGAGATACCGGCAGACTCGCAGCATGCGCGACAAGAGCAGCAGCAACAGCTACGGCGATGACGACGACGGTGGTAGCAGCTTTGAAGAGTGGGCGATGCTCTTTTCGAACGAGTATGCACACCATGGGGGACCATCCACCGACAAGATGGACGATCTTGCGTCCAATGGACCGGAGACGCTCTTTGGATGTCGATTCCGTGCCGTGGAGTCTGGGGAAAAGCATGGAGAGAGATCTCGTGAGCAGAAGATCGAAGAAGAAGAAGTGGATCTGGTGCGTAGTGACGCGTTCTCGCTCTTTGGGGAGTGCTACGTCGTGCGCGTGCGAACCGTGACCACGATCGCCGACGAGTCTCCACAGAGTGCCTTCAAATCGCATGTCCAGGACGAGGAAGACGTCTATCATCCGACGCGCGCTGCTACTGCTTCATCGCTAGCGCGTGAGACTCATGACGTGACGCATGTTGTCCCCTGGGGATCCCACATGCAGGAAAGTTTCTTCACAGGAGACGCAGAGTCGTGGGCGTTCTGGGACGGGATCTGGGGTCTTGAGGAAGAGCGACCGTCGCTCGTGGCTGCTAATAGTGACGAAGAGGAGGGTGTCGAGTACGGCATTGGCGCTTGGAGCTACGAAGAGGAGGTTGAGTATGGCATTGAGGTGTGGAGCGGTGAGGATCAAGCTGGAAGCGCAGCGTCAGTTGCAGATCCGCGCGAAAATGACCTCGACGACCACTGCGATGCGTTTTCGCTTTTTGGAGTGCATGATAATGGACTGCGCGCTGTTACCACAAGTAATCGACGACGTGGTCGTGCGAAGGACGGAGACGACACGGATGCTTATACTGCGTTGTTTGGCTAGCATCCAGTGCTATCGTGGATCAGCAGGGTGAGTGTGTGAGGATGGCGTCAGATACTCGCGCGACAAGTGGTTGATCAGAGACCATTGTCGTGCCGTTGAGACTTCGTCTTCGGAAAAATCCGAGCGTCCAAGCTATATTTGTGGCAGATCAGATCAGAAGATCTGCTCGCAGGAGCTAGCTATTAAAAAGACTTTGGAGGTGATGATTCCTCGTATCTGATTTTGCAGCATGGCTGCATTAGTGTGGCAAAGCGCTTCTTTGTATTCAAAGAGTGATTAGCAGAGGAGCGCACCGGAAGAAGAAGGAAGGTCTCGCAGGCGCCTTTGGACAGCATGATTCCACTCGTCTCGCCCGGAAAAAGCCGCCTGGACGCAAAGAAAACCATAGGACTGGACGCAAAAGCCGAATACTTGGACACTGATGGCGTTCCGAGAAGGTCGAGCACCGTCACGCGTCGTATGATTCAGCGCGGCCACAGCATCAACAAAGCAAGTCTTCTCACGGACGAAGACCAACTGCATACTTCTCGGGACGAGCGGCAAAAGGAGAACGAAGAGCGGAATGCAGCTTTCCTCAAGGAGCAGGAAGAGCTCAAGAAGAAACAGGACGCGAACGCGGCGTTTAAAGTACAAACCAAAGCGGAGCGACTACAATGGATCATTGAAAGCAACGAGCTGATCGCGGCGCGCCTCGAACTATGGTACGATGCCACGTACGCTCCCAAGCATGATGAGAATGTGGATGTCACCGAAGAGAACACTCCAGTTTCGCCCTCGAAGCTGCAGCGATTCATCGACTTTGGAGGAAATCTACGCCGCAAATCGAATCTCGACGGTCTCTCTTCGAAAGCCTCGAAACTCACTACTCCGGAACGTCCACATGAGACCCATGCAGCAAACGTCGTCACGAAAGAGGATCAAGTGCTCAACGCTCTCGACGGTCTGCAAAAGCAAAGCGAAGAGCGGAATGCAGATTCGCTCAAGGAGCTGACGGAGGTCGAGAAGACAGAGACAGCGCTTAACCGGCAAACCAAGGCAGAGCCGCAGCAATGGAGTAGTGAGAGCAACGAACCGATTGCGACGAGCATCGACGCGAGGAATGACAACGAGCATGTGCCCAAAGACGATGGAAAAGTGGATGTCACCGAAGAGCAAAGCACGGCACAGTCGCCCTCGAAGCTTCCACGATGCTTCGGCTTTGGAGGAATGCTGCGACGCAAAGCGAATGCGCCACCGAGCTCCGATGCTCACTCCGCATACGCTGCCGTCGCTACCCCTCCGGTTTCGCCAGGAAAGCCAAAGTGATCATTTTTAGCTTTTGTATATTTAGCAGATGCATCCGATTTTTACATGTGGAGGCAATGGGAGGGTGAGATCTTGGGGGACGATGACGACTGGAATGCACAGTACACGGCGGCGGCGTCCGTCTTCTTGGAGACAGACACCAACGACCCTGGCGATCACATGCATCGAAATACACACTCCCTTTGTATCGCAACAAACGCGTCCTCGTTTCTGTTGGCATTCTCTCGTTCACAATTGCCTGTCCTCCTCTGATATTTGGTGCTTCAACGCAGGTCTGTCCGTTACTGGCAATCCTGGTCTGGTCTATCTTTGTCTGCTCGAGAAGCTCAGCGGTCCTCATTTTGGCTGCCGAGAATTGCTTCACTGTGTCGAGGAAATGGAAATGCTTGACCTCGTGGAGATAGCGTAATACTCCAGTGACACCTCATCCAAAATCGTACATGCACAAGGAAATAGGGGACCAAGACGGCACTGCACCATCCAATGCGGAAACTGTATACCACGTTCGTCTCATACAAGCGTGGTCTTTGGTGCCACCCTCCCCCGCGCCACCTGGAGAGATTGCGCATGCAAGATATTCGTTTTTCGGGCTTCAGCTAGAGCTGTCGGGGTTTCTCGCAGGCTGCTCTGGCGGTAGCAACCCCACTCCAGCGGCATACCCGCTTCAATTCGAGCATCCAGCGCGAAGTGGGTCCAACGCCAGTGATGACCAGGATGAGCAGCTCGACTCCCTCGTTGGTCCGTTTCAAGTTCGAGTGTGTGCCAAGATGTCCCCAACAATGTCTACTTTTGAGCACGAAAAGCTCATTCTTCAGAAGCTCATCGCGGTACAGCCAGGCAATTGCATGCTGGAGATCAATAGCGTTCACTTCCTCACATCCTGTGCGACAGGAAAAGATGTGTATCGATGCCTGATACGCGTGCTGACAAAGATCAGCGTGGCGAAACCATTTGAGCTTACCTTCCAGCGCCACAACCACCCGCAGGCTGCCGCGAAGATTCTCCCATTCGCGATGCGAGCTGATGTGCAAGTCGCCCAAGTCGCGCAGTACCAAAAAATGCAAGACCAAGAAGCACAGCTCAGCGAGGCAATCAAGCGCAAGAAGCAGTTCATCACGCAGCAGATGGACTATGAAGAAGAGCATTACCTTTACGACCACATCGGCATGCAGCTCTTCAGCTTGCACGAGGAAATCATGGCCAATGGTCAATGGCAGGCATACGAATTCGAACAAGCACTTTGGTACTACCATGCCGAAACCAACAGACTCTTTGCAGAGCACCCCATGCGCAACAGCGAGAAAACTCGCCAATTGATTGGGACTGTCCAGCTGAAAACGCGACTCGCTGCGCAAAAAATACAACGCGCCGCTCGCTTGTATGCACGGCGGAAGGAGATCGCCGACGCTGTTGTCGACCATCGTGTAGTCGACAACGTCTGGCTCGACTTGTGGCACCAAATGTGGGAAAAGATATGGGTGAGTCACTTTCTACCGCTGCAAGTGTCCACGACTTCGTACGGTGCCATACCGATGAAAATCCTGGACGAAGAAGTGGACCAGCTATGGTGGAATTGGAAAAATCCTGTCCCGGAGAAAACGCAGCCGATTTCAGATGGACCCAGCGTGGCTGACGTAGTGAAGAACGGGATTCCTTCCCATGTCCCCAGCGAGACGTTTTCTGATCCGAAGAGTGCACCGAGCGAGTCTCTGATGCGTGGCACTGACCAGCCAAAACCTGTTGCCAAACCTTCCGAGGACCACAAAGCAGTCGAACGTGACTCCAAAGCAACACAAACGTCAGATCGGCCGGAATCCATTCCCACAGCAACGGCAAATGCCTCCACACCAAACTCGGACAAACAATCCCGAGCGAATCAGTCGAGCGATCCCAACCAAAATCTTCCTCAAGCGCGTGGACATGATCTGGATCGTTGCGACGAAGACGACGATCCCGAGTGGAGGGGGTACTTGAAGCTGCTGAAGACAAATCTAAAGAACAAAAAGCCATCGCCACCGAAATACCGTCAACCACAGAAGCATGACCATGCGCGGTCGGTTAACAACGAACGACAGTCCGAATCGAACAGCAGCGGTAGCAGCGCACCGCCTCGCAGCAGAGCCAATGTGAGCAATTCGCAGAAGCCCTACAGCGAGGACGGAGAGTGTAGCGTCGATCGCGGTTCGCGGATGCCAGGTGACTATAAAACGACTCGCCAAGGAGACCCAGTCAGTTCAACCCGTCTAGGCAGCAGGATAGCGCCACCGGGAAAAGCAGAACTATCTCCTTTCGCGTATGCCAGCAACACATCGGGATATGCGTGCGATTCTCCATCTGCGGCGTCACCGTCGGTGCCGTCAAATCCGGTTGCATTTTCACAAGTCGATCCACCGCTGGTACTTATTTGGAAATTGCATCGTTGCTGTCTGCTTGCATCACTCTGAACCATCTCCCCTCTTGTTGTATAGAAAGCAGCCAAGAATCTTCCAGCGCCAACGAGCCTGAAACAGCCCGATCCATTCGATGATATCGATTCGTGGCACCGCAGCGGGAGTTTCCGCGCATTTCACTCGTTCTTCGCACGTAATCTTGAAGACGCCACCGGAGTCAACGACATACGAGTCCATCACCACACTGAAGACTATCCGTCACGGAAAAACGATCCATTCGTTATCAACCAGCAACGACACGAGCATCCGCATCCGTACAGCACCATCCAACAGCGAGCCCAGCCTTCAGCTGCAGCGGACGCACCAGCATCGAATGCCTCAGCCCAGTCCAAGACTCTCACTGCGACGGAGCTTCTTCGGCAAGATCAGTCGACATCCAGCTCCCAACCTAGCATCCCAGTCTCCAGCAAGAGCCCGACCAAGTTGCCATACATAGTCCGGAGAAAGAAAAATGGTCAGCGATGAGTGCAAAGCGACCACATGAAGAAGTCAAATGGGGGAAGGTGATGCGTGCGCACTCAAAAGACAGCTTGGATTGGTTCGAACCGATTGATGGGTCCGTTAGTCCTCTGCATCGTGTTCGCTTATTCTCTACGGCGACTACTTCTGCGACGAAGTCACGACAAGATCGATGGATGTGTTCATTCTCTCGGGGTGTGCCACCTTCTTACTTGTTGTCCTTCAACTTGCGCACGTATTCACCAAGACGATGCTGGGCTTTGTTAGCAGTCTGTCCATGGAAAAAGAAAGAAAACGCACACCACATGTCAATCACACAAGCAAAGAGCACGAATCAAGCAGCACATGCAGTCTTACGTCGATGTTTGGGTTGATAGTGTTGAGGGTACGGATATCCTGCAAAGCCAAACGGTAGCGCTCCAATCCTTCGTACGCCAAGGCACGACGGAGCAATGCCTTTTGGTTCTCTGGCTCGTACTCTAACACGTGACTGCAATCGCGAATCACAGCCGAGAAGTTGCTCAATTGCTGGTTGCAAGCAGCACGGTTGTTGTAGCAGGACAGCGCCAGGGTGGAGCTTTGGTCTTCGCAAGCTTCGATAGCCTCACCATAATGTCCAATAGCTTTTTCGAAAGAAGCAGCCTTGAAGGCGTCGTTGCCTTTTTCCTTGAGCAACTCCGCTGGGTTGAGACCCGAACGACGAATTTGTTCCTGACGTTCCTGGAGAGGCTCAATCTCGGTGATCAGTTTGTTCAAATCGCGGTTGTTGAAGTCCTTGCGTTGGCCCACACGAAGCGTGGCGAGCGCCTCTTCGTACTTCTCCAAGCCCTTCAGAGCCACTCCGTGACGATGGTAGCCTGGTTAAAAGGCATCAAGCAGCACATCATCATACATGAGTGCAAGGAAGCCCACACTTTCCCAGAGATCAGCAATCCCGATGCAGTTGGCTCTATCAGCGCGTACCCTTGACGAAGTCTGGGTTCACTTCGATGCATTTGGCGGCATCTTCCGCAGCTTCCTTGAATTTCAGCCAACCCACATACGCCGCGCTGCAAGGGGAAGAGGAAAGGTAAATGCACACACATCCACGCAAACGGAAGGGAACGCCGTTCAGCCTTTAACCCGCAGCACACTATCCGCGCAGCACCCATACCTTCGGTTGGAGTAGTAGACGTGGTTCTTGCCGTCTAATTCGATCGCTTCCGAATATTTCTGCACGGCGAGCTCCCACTTCCCGTGCTTGAAGGCGTCGTTGCCCTCGCTGGACCAAAAGCAGCAGATCGCATCGTTAGGACACGCATTCTGAAGCGGAAAACAAGCTCTCGCAAAGAGCACGGCGAGTAATCGTGTGTGCGCCCGCACAAACAGCGGCAGACCCTCACGCATGGTCTTACTTTTTCTTGGCTTCAGCAGCAGCGTTTACCATTTCGCTTCTCTTTCGACTCTCTGTCTCAAAAACTGAGCGAAGACATCCACATTCTGCAACACACCAAAAAGCACTGGTGCGAGAAACGATGATGTGTCCTTCACGGTACGGCTGATTCGACATTCTCGACTTTTCCGGCTATACATTTGATCCGGATTGAGAAAGAGTGGCGTATAGTGTGTAAGTTCGGAGTGGTCATTTCGGTAGCAATGGAATTGGAGACGACGCAGAGTTTGTAACTTGGATGTCGACTTGGACTATTCGGCGTGGAGAAAGCTACCACCTGCGTGGAACGCTGGCCGAAAATGTGCGAGTCTCACGCTAGTTCTTGCCTCTTGCTTCCTGGCCGAACAGAGTCGAACCGCTGATACGAACAAAAGAATGGTTTCAAACCGTGTGTGTGCGAAAGGACTAACGAAACGTAAATCGAGTGCTGTATTGCGCTCTGCGACGACACCAAGACGACAGGTTCTTATACTCTACGCTATACAACGAATCTCCGGACCCGTGCTACTTGCATTTGACAAACACACTCTCCACACCTACACAAAGAATCAGAAATTGTTCTGTGGGATTATTGATCGTCGACGAGTGCGAGCGCGCAACTCGCACTTTATTCGGTCAGCGCAATCGACGAAACTTGCAAAACGTCGTTCCAGGTTTGCGAGTAGACCGTGATCTCGTACACCGCCTTCGTGCACTCGCGGTCGCGACACGCGCCAAGTTCATCGGCAAAATTGATCGCACAACCCTCGACTTGGTATTTGTAGTTGGTACCGGACACGAGTTGCGACTGCGCACTGTTGATTTGCAAGGCGCACACTGGCTGCGTGATCGTCGGAGAGTAGTTCGCTGCAGTGCTGAGAGCGTCGACAAGCGTCGAGACCACCGAGTCAGTCAAATCCAGATCCTGCCACGCACCTAGAGTGCTTTGTCCACCGAGAATCACGACAGCCTCACTGCCGACGCTGTCTTGTGCCGAAGCGTCTTCGGTGTTGGTCGTAGGATCAGCGTCACTGGCAGGGGTTTCTTCGTTAGTGGTTTCTTCTGCAGAGGTGGTGTCGAGTGGAGCCGGAGTGTCGCTGTCAACAGCGTCGCTAGAAACTACGTCAGCTTCTCCTCCGACGGCATCACTCGGAGCAGCGTTATCTGAAGCAGTGTTCGCGAGGGCGGCTTCATCAGCGACGGTGTCAGCAGAAGCTTCGCTGCCAATCACATCGGTAGCAGTCACGGCACCAACAACGCCATCGTCAAGGTTGATTCGTTGAATATCCCCATTGTCTTCTTGAGCGGCAACCGAGTTCATCGACGAGGGCGACGACACGAACAGCGCGAGCGCTGCGGCAGTGACAAAGAGCGAGGATGGCTTGAAGGTGATCGCCATGGTGGTTGTTGCTATAGACTGCAAGTGAACGGTGTGAGGTCGACTTGGGGGATTCAAAAGTGAAAAGTCAATTGGATCCGCAGCATGGAGCGCTTCCTCCATTGAGTGCCGCTGCACAAGGAGAAAGACGGTTCGTGCTCGTGCATATTCCCCAGTGGCAGACGGATGGTGTTATGCCGAAACGAGTGCTGCATGAATGGGGACAGTGGCCAGCCGTTCACTGATTAACATTGACGTGAGGGAGTGAATGTTCAAGGACTTTCTGTGGGAAGCATGAACCGGCATTTGCCTTTTTTGGGGAGATGGTCATACAATACCATTCCGCGTACTGAATGCGGCTCTGCGGGTATCATACAACTGCTGCCGAGTGAAATAGGATCCGGTGTGTATCCGAAGAGGTGGGGCCGATTGCAGGCGCCATCTGATGGATTGGACAGTGGTGACCTTTACAGACCACATGTGTGCGAAGCGGTCTGAACTAGCCCTTCCGTTTAATGGCCGCCACTGATCGTGAAAGCATGCTTGTGCAGCAAGCACCTGCGCAGATGTGTTGACGACGGCGTTAACGCGAGGTGTATCCAGTCGCTCATGCTGACTGGTTATTTTCCGACCCGGCTTTGCACAGCCTCTAATACTGCGTACCTGTATGTCACCACGGTATGCATTAGGATGAGGTTCATGTAGTCTAGTGAAAGACATGGTTCCCTGTCACATCATGATAAAGAGGTATCTGGATCAAAAAAGACGTGAACTGTATGCTTTTTTCCCGCTTCTCGAGAGATCGAGATCCGATCTGTCAGACTGACTTGCAGCGCGCTGTGTCTTTCTCTGCGCTGCGAACAACACACTCGACAGAGTCGGACACTGACTCCGCCGCCTCGACGACAACGCGCATCATGGTGCCTGCAAGAGATGCCAGTAGTTGACACGGCGTCAAACGTGGAATGAGGGATTCCTCCGTCTGCGCGCCAGTCGCAGCAACTGCGTGCACACCAAATTTTCAGAGCGAGTCTGGATTGTTCAGGATAGAGAATCCTGTCTAGCGAGCCTCCAATGTGTGCTTTCTGTATTAGCTAACAGCCAACGTTTCTCTGCTTGCACGAATCCTCGCTCCACACATCCAACACTGCGAGCTTTTGATGCATTTAGAGCGGTAGAGACGGGATGTGTCATCGAGCATCATCACTCGTTTTCCCACTGAAAAAGAACGAATCGCCATCGCCTCGACGCTTGCTGCTCGTTCGGCCACAAAACCTGCGCGGCTTCAAATGCCTCAGCAAGACCCATTGCGTCCCGATGGGAGATTCCGCTCGCTGAGAAGTTCCCAATTACCAGATCCCATCGGTAGGGTCACAACGGATGGATGCACGGTCAAAGAGAACGACCGACACCGCAAAGGAAGGCACGGTTGGCTCGTTGCCCAACGGCTTCGGCTCTCCTTTTTGTGTTGGCCGCTCAAAGCGAAGTACACAGGCGAATGGACTTCTCAGAAGATCTTGAGCCAGGTCAATCAGCTGTTGGTCTGCTGTGTGCACCAAAATGGCTAGCGCTCCCAAACAGGTAGACACCATCACGACTGCGAGTGGATATGAGGCTAGGGTGCGACACAACTCCGCGGTTGCAACTGGAGAGGTGTTCGGTAGCACCAGTATCTCAGACTTTTTCTGACTCGTTTCAGGTGCTTGTGTTCGTTCCGACTCGGATGCAGTGTCCTCAGAACTCTTCTGTGGCTCCCAAACGATCCGAAATCGATGGTGCCTCTTTCGTTCGTGAAAACCTTTACATGACCATCTGGTCGCTTCGTGCACAAAATGAAAACAGAGATCGTGCTGGCTTACTCATTTGGAGCTCTTGGGCATCGAGCGATCTTGAGCGAGGGGTGCAAGCGGACAAGTTTGTCCTACACACCTCACTTTCCAAATTGCCAAGCTTCGTGCATTACCCTGAAAAGCAGCACAGCGAGAGCGTGAGCGATGGCGTTTTCTACCTCGATTCAGAAGCTTATCACCTTCACAGCCCTCGTGGCGTGCCTCACCCCCACCACCATTACGTTGGTCCACAGCACTCCATTGGAATACAACCCGGTCACGTCGGTCGACGACGTCGTGGCACTCACGCACGACCACCCTGCATTTGGCGCTGCGCTCGCATCGACTGCGACCACAGAGTACCGCGACCGGACCTACGAAGACGATGACGCTGAAGAGGAAGACAGAACGGCATCGGACTCGGGCAGCACCAATTCCGCGTCAAGTGCTCCTTTTGAAGCGTATGACAACAGCACCATCACATTCGCGAGGGAACATATCGGAGGCTTGAATGCCACGAGCGACACCGAGACCGTGCTGGCTTCTGTGCGTCGCCGCCACCTCGAGACGTCCAGCACCGACATCGCGAGACTGGAGGCGTTCTTCAAGACGTCGATGGAGACGAACGTGGAAAAACTGTCCCAGAAAAGCAGCGCACCTACAATGCCGTGGCCGAGCAGCTACTGGCCAGTGTACCTCGACGGAATCAATTACCAGTGGAACCAGAACCAAGACAGTCCGGCTGCGAAGTACGCTTCGGCGTTTGGTCTCGACGTCCAGACGTTCACGAAGAGCATTTCTCAAGCTACGGGCATCCTATCGCAAAGCACGAGGACGGCTTGTTACTCCAACGCTCAGTGCACGTCTCTGGGCGATGGCAGTGTGTGCTCCAAGAGATCCGGTGAGTTCCAGGGATATTGCATCCCGAGCTGGTTCGGTATCTGCCATGCATGGACGCCTGCGTCGATCCTGGAAACCGAGCCAAAATGCGCGGTGACGAAAAATGGCGTGACGTTCCAAGTGATGGACATCAAGGCGCTCTTGACGCAGATCTACGACGGCGCGCAACTCTCCACTGTGTTTACCGGTGTGCGATTCAATGGCGTGGACAGCACGACGCCAAAGGACAAGTACGGCCGCTACACGGACTCCTCGCGCCGTGATCTCGGACCAGGCTACTTCCACATCGCGATGGGCAACATCCTCGGTAAGTTCAAGAAAACGTTCATCCTCGACGTCACGGGAGGTGCGGAAGTCTGGAACCAGCCAGTGTACAGCTACGAGGTGCTGGAACAGACCGAGCTGACGACCAAGCAGGGAGCTCAGAAATACTTCAGCACGAGTAAGTACCCTTTCAACAGCAAGGCCAAGTCGCTCATGTACGTGCAAACAAAGGTGACGTGGATGGTGGAATCGCTCGAGGATGGACCGCTCGTCACCAATGGACGTGCGCAATTGTACACGAACAGCGGTACGTACACGTACCTCTTGGAGTTGGATTCGAGCAAGAACATCCTCGGCGGCGAATGGGTCGGCAACTCGAAGGACGACCATCCCGATTTCCTCTGGTTCGCGACGGCCAAGCCGGCCGATTCGACGGTCACGAGTGTCGGTCTCAGCTACCAGAATGTGCGCTCGCTCCTTGACGAATCCCTCAAGTGCTAGCTTGCTTGCTGTCTCGTATCTAGTCGAAAGAAGACTGAGATCACGATTCTCGCGGTTTGTTTGGGTCGATGCATCTGTGTCATCAACGCTGTTTGTAGAGGGAATAGATTGCCGACAGGTAGGTTATGAGTCTAAACAACATAATCGACGTCTTGTGCACTTTTGGTTTGCGTACGATATCGAGTTACGTAGGGTGTTCCGCGAGAGGGTTGACTGCACCGCACACAAAGAAATGCATCTCTTGTTTCTTCTTCTTCTTTCGACGGGACATTTCGTTGTTTAGCTTCCCACCGAGTCGCTCTCACTGCCATTTTTCAAATCGACTTCAACCACGCAAGATCCAACCGACAGACATTTTAACAAGGTCAACAGCAAAAGATCATGACTGCGACCTTTTGCACTCGCGCAATACTCCTCCTCGTTGCTGCTCTGTATGCGAGCGCTGCTGCTGCTGCTGCTACTGTGATCACAGTGCGCACAGACACCCCCGCGTATTCCATGGGTGCGTGGCTCAATGCTACCGCGAGTGTGCCCACGACCGCTGTCTTGGACCGAGCACTGCGCGATTTCCCTGCTCTCCGAGGCGCTCTCTTGATCCAGCCGTCGCTGTCGCAGCCTGTCTGCTTCCAGGAGATCGTAGCGATTGAGCAGCAGATCGTGAACGGCATCAACTTTCGCTTCCACGTCAAAGGGTGTGCCGTCAGCGAAGGCGACAGCACCAAGCGATTGTCTGGAAGATGTGCCGCAGACTGCGGAGAGAGCGCTGAAGCGTATCAAGTCACGGTATTCTGCCAGCCGTGGACGCAGACCATCCAAGTGCTGAATCTCGTCAAAGAAGCCCAGCGAGAGGTGTATGCTGACATCTCGTGATGATACGGCTCGGCGCGGTCGAGTGTGTGCATGCAATGTAGTGCGTTTCCTTTTTGATGTTTTTAATACGATTTGATCCCAAGGATCCCTGCTTCAAGTTGCGCTGACTCACGCTGCAGCTGGAATGGTGGTGGTGTGCACAGAACACCTCCTCGATAGCGCCGAAAGAGCATGCGAGCTTGGAAAACAGCCACTCGGTGCATGCATGCGTGCGAGTGATCGATGGCACTGCAATAATGCAAAGGACGCTGGTGCGACACTGGACTCATCTTGCTTCTTCTCACCACGATGAAAACAAGCTGCGTCATCCGTCCAATTGGATTGCACCCAGCTCTACCTGAATCGCTCGAACCTAGACCATCCTCCATAGGTCAATCTCTAGGTTCCACTTCTTTTTTCCGCCAATGATCTCTCCATCTCCCCATTTGTATCCAATGACAAGCGCTGTACTCTCTCCATGTTAGCCAATCGCAAGGCTCCTTTTCTTCCCCCTCACTTCCTTCCTTCCTCCCCCACTCGCCCCACATCGGAACACCCTCACTTGCAATTCTGCCTGGGAGAGCGCAAGCGGCCACTTCTGACAGCACTCCGACCAGTTGAAGCGCGCCGTGGCGCACCCGCAAGTAAACGATGGACGTGCAGTGGCGACAGGAGATCCCCGAGGACATGCGCAAGCAGATGATCACAGAGATGTACGCCCCTCCTCTTTCCTCATTTTCCTTCTGTCGTAGTTTGCTTTTTGTATGGAAGAAAAAGTGTATCCCTCCGTTTTGTGGGACGTGTGTATTTTTATAAGGATTTTGTGTGTGTGTAAATGGATGCTGATCATGATATTGTATGGTATAAAAAAGGTATCATGAACTGCTGCGTATCTCGGGGGAAAGTGACAAGCAGAAAGTGTGGGGCTCGGCGGCGAAGTTTGAGCTCATGCTGTGGTCGAATAGTCCTGATCGGGTGCGTTTCTTTCTTTTGTGTTTGTGGCGGTTGACTATTTGGTGAGCGTGAAAGCGACTAACACGCGTGCTTGACTCCTTTTCGTGTGTGTGGATATAGAATGCGTACTTGGTGAAGATGCAGCGAAAGATTCAGAGTTTGAAGAAGAAGCCAGGTGCAAACGAAGCGCAGGCGGCGGTGGTGCAGCAACAACAAGCGCAGCAGCAACCACAGCAAATGATGCAGGCGCAGATGGCTCTTCAGAACCAAGCGATGATGGCGAACGCGACGGCAATTAACGGACAGGCGGTGAATGTGAACAACAATAATCTTGCAGCCATGAATGCAGCGTCGGCGGCGAACGTGATGAACCAAGCTAGCAATCCCATGGCAACGACAGGACTGACCGCGCAGCAGCAATATCAAAACAGCCAAGCCCAGCAAGCTGCGATGAACAACTTTCAGCAGCAACAGCTTCAACAGCAGCAACAACAACAACAGCAACAACAGCAGCAGCAACAACAGCAGCAACAACAGCAGCAACAACAGCA
>JAASGH010000176.1:0-36676 GCA_023334155.1 Globisporangium heterothallicum
CACCCCAACTCAGGGGACGTTCAAGCAGTTCGTAGACTTGGAGGACGTCGGTCTTGTGTTTGCAACCAAGGAGACGAGCCATCCCCATCGACGGATTCAATTCGCGCGCGCTCAACAATGCTGACCGGCGACGCGTGTGAAGCCGCAAAAGACATTACAGGATGAGCTCATAGGTGGTGTGCTTGTGGGGGTATCCCGGCATTGTGTCGCGCCACGAGGCAGTTGCAACTGCGGCCACACACGATGAGAGAGAGGATAAAATCGTTTGGTTTCTGAGCCAAGAATCAAAATGTACTGATTCAAGGGACACCAGGGTTACCCATCTGTCGTTCACACCAATGCATCCCCCTCTCGTAATGACTCACAATGCAATTTGCTGCCACGCATTTGCGACCAAGGCAATCAGGTTTGCCTTTTTATTCGCAATAGAGCACGAAAGTGTCTGGACTCACACTCAGTCAACTCGTCGAGAGTGTCTTTCAAATGCATCGACCACTCCACATCATCTCAGCCTTGGATTCCAGAAACATCCACCTATTTCGTTTCAGCGCGCATCGTGTGGATCTGTACTGTTTCCCCTTCGTCCAAGCACAGCCGAGTCGGCAGCTTTCGAGAATCCGCTGACGGTGTCTTGCTTTTGCAGAGACCGCATAGCTCGATTTGCCACAAAGTGCTCAAGTGCTCCACGAATTGGACTCAGAATCCACAGAGAGAGAGAGAGAGAGAATGACCATCTCCAAGCGCATTCGCAGTCAATTCTTTGAACCCACCTCCTTCACTACTACTGTCGACTCTGGTGAGAACGCAGAGAAGAAGCTGATCCGTCTGCCACGGAACAGTCCCCCTCGTCCAAGCGATCCACGAAGAGCATCACGGTCCAAGCGAGGAGCGTCTCGGCGAAACCCCTTGGCCTGGTCCGATGAAGAGCACGACCGGTTCCTGCAAGGTCTTGAGATCTTCCCCACGGGTCCGTGGAAGGAAGTCGCTGCTTTCGTCGGCACGCGCACGACGCGCCAGACGATGACCCACGCACAGAAATACCGACAGAAAATCATGCGTCGACAGCGCCGGCTGCGGACTCCTGTGCGCAACTCGGCTCCTGCCATCGTGGCTGCTTCCGCTGCTGTAGATGCGGAGAAGAAGGAGTCTGCGAGCAACACCTCGACCTCGACCACGAAGTCAGCCCGTGTCTCTAAACTGTCGACGGCCACTGCTGCTTCGAAGGCGTCGTCCCCTTCGTCGTCGGATCAGCTCGTGGGCGATTGTAAGTTCGATCTAGGATGCATTGAAACCGCGTATGGCTCGGCATCGTCGACGATGACGACGTCCGTGTCCACTGACGAATGCAGCAAGATCAACGCTAGACTTGAAGACCACTCGCCAAATCAATTGGGTTTGGATGAGTCCATGATCGCATTCCTGGATGACCTTGAAGACCCCATCGCACTCTTTTTCGACGACCCAAACAGCTACGATGGCGTGAACTGGCCACAAAAGACAGCCAGCGCATACCCTCCACAGTGGTCACCAGGTCATCCGACCGATCCAGTTGCAACACCGTACGAGTGTCTATTGTAGATAACGATCAGGGAAGCGAAAGAGTCTATGTGTCCGAGCAACCGGAGCAGCAAAGCCCGCAACTATTTAAGATTATACCAGCCTCCGTTAAAACGATATCGTCATCTCCTGTTGCGATGGTCGACGTGAGGACTAACAGTCAGCCACACGCTCGCCAGTGTGTGCTCATTTCCGAGTCACAGCGTCGAGTGTGCACGGCTACAATATGTGCTGACCGGACTGCACATTCCTGCTTGGGAAGCGGGGTTGGTGGCGGAGCCGCTGCAGATTGTGCGCTTTGGTGATGTGCTGGACTCGCTCAACCCTTCGAGGCGGAGAAAAAGAACGCCACTTCCCCTCAGACGCTCAATGCAACTTGTTGCCAAGTGTATTTTCAGGAATAGACGGATCGCACTTCCAGGTTCAATTTGCTAACTCACTATCGACAGAGAATCGAAGAAAACGATTGTTTGGTTGACAATAAGGTCTGCCTTCCAAGTTTGGAGTCGCTTGTCTGGTCGAGTCGGAGCCGTTTTTAGAATGGGGTAAGAACGTCACGCTCGTTGATTCTTGAGCTCTCATGCCATTTGCCCCCATTTGCACAACAGCCACGTCCGTGCTGAGAGCCAAGAGAAGCATGGCGATCCTAGTCGCAAAGCCCGAGCAACGCGTGCAACCAGAAACGAAAGCGGACACGGCAGATACCGCGCAAGACGCGCACACGACTCCGAGTGACGGATCCACCTCGGAGGAGATACACACCAAGTATTCTCCGTCGAAATGGGACATCTGGATGCTCGGCATGACGATTGTCGTAGGAGGACAATACTTCAGCTGGAACGTTGGCGTTGAAGCCGGGTTGTATAGCTACTTGATCGCGTATTTTCTGATCGCGAGTGCGTACATCACGCTGTGCTGCTGCACGTCGGAAGTCACGGGAGCATTGCCTTTTGCGGGAGGTGCCTACGGTCTCTCTCGATGTACGCTAGGGTTCTTTCCAGGGTACCTCATCGGCTGCTGCGAAGCGCTCGAATACATCGCGTACGTGGCGACATCCGTCGTCTCCCTCGCCCAGATGATCATCCAAGCCGCGCCGATTCTCGCGGGGTTGGAGCCTGCGATCGCATTGGTTTTCTACCTTTCAGCTCTCTTCTTCCACATTCGAGGCGATCGAGCGTTCTGGAGGTTCAACATGGCGATCGGGTCCATTTCGATCTTCATCGTGCTGCTGTACTGCTTCGGGTCGCTTCCATACGTCAACTTTGCCAAATACGCGGACGACCCGAGCATGCGATTCGTCAACGGCTTTTCTGGATTCATGAAAGCGCTCCCGCTCGCGTCCTGGTTTTTTGTCGGCGTTGAAGCGCTCAGTCTTGCGAGTGACCAGGTGGCGCAGCCGAAGACCAGTGTCCCGTTTGCGCAAATCTCGTGCGTTCTCACACTATTTGTGACAGGAATCATGGTTTTCTTCGTGACTGTCTCCCTTCCTCCGGGGATTTCGCATCTCCCAAGCGAGCTCGTGCCATTCAACAACTGCTTTGAGCTGCTTTTCCAGATCCCTCATCACATGGCGACGATCCTCTCCATCCCAGCGACGTATGGGACCGCGTTTGGCTTCATGTGGTGCTACGGGAACCTCATCGCAGCGATGGCTCAATCGCACTTGCTGCCTCCCTTCTTGGCGAGAACAACCAACCGATGTGGCGTGCCGTACGCTGGCATCTGCTTTGGTTCGTTCCTGAGCTACTTGATCTGTCTGTTGGTGCACTTCGTGCCGTCGGTTGGGTTGTACTTGTTCAGCATTTGCATCACGTGCGCGTTCATGTCGTACACGGGGCAGTGCATCGGGTACATCTCGCTCAAGCTTAACTACCGCAACATCAAGAGTTCGTCCTTCCGCAACCCGTTTGGCATTGGCGGTGCGCTCTATTCCATGGCAATTTGGATCACAGGCATCGTCGCGATCGCGGGGTATCAAGGCAACGGGGGCGTCGAGATTGCTGTCTTGGGAGGTATTGTAGGGCTTCTCGCGATCTATTACTACACCTACGCGAAGAAGCGCCAGATCTTCTCCACACAGGAGAATCGCGTACTTCTTGTGGCCCACGTGATGAAGTTCAACGGACAACGCGCCGCTGCAGTGCGGAAGAAGCGTTCAGGCTCCGGACGCAATCGCACGACCAACGGCGCCACGGACCACTCCAACCACAGCACCAATGTGTCCACGAAGGTGACCAAGTCTTTCTCGCGCACGGCTGCAGCCGCCACTGCTCGAGTCGCAAGTACAAACGAATCACACAGCGGCGCAGTCAAGTAGCGCTTGAAAGGAACGAAAGCGCGGTATCGTAGCACGGGTCTGGTCTCTGCTTGCGGTTAGCAAGCGCGGCCAGGTCAAATGGGGAGGTTCTTGACACACCCGAACGGTACTCCAGACGCTCATCAATTTCGAGATTTCCAGACACAGAGCATCAATTATTGGATAAATAAATGTGTCCGTGGAATCCATTGGAGTGGACGAAATAGGAACGTCAAGGACAGCGTTGTCCGACTGCCGTGTTAGTGAAAGCAGCTACATCAGGTCAGGTGCCAAGAGAAAGTGAGGGAGCAATTATAGGTGCATGAGGTCTTTCTCGTGGAACGCTTCGATTCGTTCGAGTCTCCGTCCTCGGATTGGGGCACTGGAGCTAGCGTCACGACAGCACAGGATACCGCTGCACGAGTCGACTGCGCATCAGACGTTGTCGAGCGGGCACTTGACGAAGACAGTCCGGTGCAGCCAGCGTTCGATTTGCTGTGTTTGCTTGCGTGTCGCACTGTCGCTCGGATGACGGTTGACGCTGGGGGACGATCGTCATCAATTGTGAACCGACACTGCGAGACAGTCTTCCTTCCCCCTTCTCAATGTGCCTGCGGTGCATTTCCTCCTTCTCCGGGTCTATAAAATCTAAAACCCTACCAACGACGCCTGCATAGGAGGAAACTGCATATCGTTGAGGTGGTGGAAATGCTCCAGCTGCAACGCGAGCACAATCCATGTTGCAGCATGTGGTCGCTGTTAACAGCCGATGCGAGCGAACAGCGACTGACAATGCACTTCGTCGCAAACCGGTGTCGCGTGAACATGCAGATCCTCTGCTTTTGAGCCATGGGAGACACGCTTGCCTGCAGGATCGCATCAGAATGTAAAAACCATCGAATGCCAGAAACCTTGCTTGGAATCACCGAGTGCATATCCCATTTTGGGGTGATATACCATTTCCGACGTGAAGGAAACGGAAGGAACCTCTGAAGTGGGTTGGCGCGGTCACCTGGTGACAAGCAAACCAGCTGGATGGCTGCACGACGTCCACATCTGGCTTCCACCGAGACCACACAGCAGAGACTTCATCCGCCTTTTTATAGCGCATGCTGACTTTGCAGACTCAAATTGTATCGACACTATTTTGCGAATGTCCCACAAATGCATTAGACGAGGTGGATCTGCAGCACCATCTGGTTCTGCTGCGACCTCGACAATCAGACACCAGCAACACTCCTGGTGCCGATCGGTGCTGACTCTCTGCGTAAAGGGAGGGGTGCACTTCGTTCGGAGCATCTCATCCGGCGCTCACGAAACATGAGCAGCGACGGTCATTCGTTCATTTCGCAATTGGCGTGCTTGTCCCACCTCCCGATTGAAGTCAACCTGTGAAGAAATTGAAACCAAGATGGTGCTCCGCTCCCTTTTGTGCAATGTCTCGGCGCTAGCGCTGATGCTGGTGGTCGCTGCATCGAACCAGGGCGGCCAAGTCGACGCTCTCCAGGTCGCTGCTGAAGCTGCTGCTGCTGCTGTCCATCAGATGGAGGGTGTCTCGAGCCGCAAGCTCCACGCAACAAACGCCACGTCGACCCACAAGAAGCACAGGAAAACCAACAAGTCTACCAAGCAGCGCAAGCTGAAGAAGTCTGGCTGCTCCGTGGTGCCTGGAGCGAATTCGGACGCGTCTGTCGGAAACGATGCCATCCAGATGCCAGTCACGTCGAAACCAGCGACGACGAAGACGCCAAAGCCAACGAAGGCGCCAAAGCCAACGAAGGCGCCAAAGACGCCAAAGCCAAGCAAGACCAAGAACACCACGCCTGCGGCAACGACTGCGACTCCTTCCTCGGCTGGAGACGACGGTGACGACGAAGAGCCAGCTTCTTCTCCAGTGACCACCGCTCCAGCTCCTGCTGTGACGTCAGCCACCCCGTCTGCTGCTGCCACCCCAGCTCCTGCTGCTGCTGACGATGATGATTCCGCTTCTGCTTCGGATGAAGGCAGCGGCAGTAGCCCCAGCGCTGAAGCCACCAAGACCCCATCGGCATCGACTCCTGTCACGAAAAGCGACAAGCTGTGTGCGGTTCCAAAGGTGACGGTGTCTGAAATTGACGTTGGCGCGAGTGTCGTCACGAACGAAGACGAAGCCGCGCTCAAGGTCGTTGCGATGTCTGCCAAGCCAAGCGGTGGCTCCAACGTTGCGTTCCACACTGCGAGTAAAGTCCAGGTCGTGTCGCTCGATGCCAGCGACAAGGTCGTTGCGGGATCCACGGTGACGATTGACGTCGTTGATTTCGCCGACATCTACTCGGACGACAAGGGTTTCGTGATCCTCGGGACGCGCGCTGCTACCGGAGGAGGCACTTTGAACTGCGGTAACCCGTCGAACCTGTGTGGTTCCGCCCCCAGCCCTGCGGTTCCTTGCTACGACATGTACTTGATCCGTTACGAAGGAGGTAAGGAGGTGTGGGCCACCAAGTTGACCACGTCCAGTGCTTCGCTCCCGCCATACTCGAGCTCCAAGACAGGTCCTAATGTGTTCATGGTGTGGTGGTACGCCCACCACGGCCGCATTGCCTACGATGGCACCAACTGGGCGTCGTACTTCGGTGTCGCGATCTCGACTTCGGAAGGCGGGTGCATCAACATTCATCAAGGTGATCGGATGCAAGTCGTGGGTCCGACGGGTGCCCTTGTCAAGAGCGCCAATTCGTTCGACCTCGGTTGCTCGCACTCTGGGTACGAACGTATTACGTACGATGACCGCACGAAGGAGTTTGCGATGATCTGTAAGACCGACAACAACAACCGCATCAAGTTCCCAAACTCGGATGCCACCATCTACCCTGTCGACCTCGCGGCGTCGAACCTCGGCGACATTGTCAAGGACGCGAGCACCGGTGGCTACTGGATGACGGTCAGTAACGGCAACGAAAACAGCGCCAAGGTGCACTTGATGCACTTTGCGAAGAACAAAGCCACGGACAAGGACATTGTCCTCGGAGGCGCCAACACCAACGAGCGTTCGTGTCATTTAGCGAGTATCGGGGAGGGTGGTCTTCTCGCGTCCTGGGAAGGGTCGAGTGCTGGCGGTGACTTCGTTCAAGGTGCTGCGGGTCGTAAAATGTACATTCAAGTGCGTGACGCCAAGGACGGTGGTGCGATCAGTGAGGCGATTACTGTGGACGGTGGCATTGTTGGCAACCGTTACCAAGCGTTCAAGGAGTACCCTGATGGAAGCGTCGCGTACCTGTCGAAGGGATCGGCCGCCACCAAGCTCAAGGTGCTTCGCATCACGCCGTGCTAGATGGGATGGCACTAGTGGTGTACAGAATACGTCTCGCTTCGTATGTGTGGTGTTTGTGAAAATAAGATCCAATATAAGATTTCTGTTCCTTATGATAAACTGGAATCTTGCCGTTCTTCTCGCAGGACGTCAGTGCGCGGTGGTGTACATTTCAAAGTTGCTATCCTATGTCTCTATCTATCTCTATGGGAAAAATGAGTGTGGACTTCTGTCTCCACCCTGGGCTATGAGTTGACGTGGCTCCCATCATGTGCATCCTCACTTTCTGTGCTTTTGGCTGCCTCGCCATCTTCGTGCGTGGTCGCTTGCGCTGGCTCCGAGGCGACCGCTTTTGACGCATCAGCAGCACCGGAGTCCGCAGGATCAAGCTCGTTCACGATGCCGACATTAGTGAGAACGAACGCCGCGAATCGGCTGCTCAGTGGGAACCAAGTCGCCCGTCCCTCATCGACCCCAACTGCATCGAACTCGCTCTCACCGCCGCATTTTCTGCCTCCATCGTTGTAGACCTCGCTTCGTTCGTCGACGTCATTGCTCGCTCGTTCTTCAGGTGTCTCACTCACAGAGACGCTTTCGGGTATCTCTCGCTCGACCATCTCATCGATGCGCATGAACGGCTCGCTGGCTCGTCTTTTCATTGCCGACTCACTTGGGAAGATACCGTCAGTCGCGAAGAGAATCGCGCTGATCGCTGGAGCTGAAGCAGTCGCGTCAGACAATGGCTCTGCAGTCGTGAACCGCGCTGCTTGGATCTCATTCGGATCTGGGAACACGTATGGATCAGTGTCGCCGTACGGGTCTTCCACCCGCGGACTCGTGAACTGGCGATGGAATGGGGTAGCGCCGGGAATCGGCTTCACAACTGGAAGCTTCAATGGCCGATTCGTTTGGTGATTGCTGCCATCGCGTCCCCCAAGTTGCGGGAGCTGTAGTGTTGGCCGAACGAGTCCCGTGGCTCCGATCAACCGCGTCGGCGATCCCCCACCCTGACGCTGCACCGTCTGGGACGAGTACTGTTTCTTTCGCGAATTGGTTTTGCTCAGCTTCATCACGTGCGCCATGAGGAACACTTTGTTCTCCTGGGACGACAAGGTTTGCCGCGATTGCGCGTAGGCAAAGTAGAAGAGCGTGAGCGCCGCAATGGTGCAACTGAACACGAGGATCTCGATACCACCATTCTCCTGGAACCCCGCGATCGAGGTGAGTCCCAGAAGCCAGATCACGAGCGAGTAGATCGCACCGTAGTTGCCAAAGGGGCTGTGGAACGAACTGCTTTTGATATTGGGGTAGTTGCGCTTGAGCGCGATGTACCCAACGCATTGGCTCGCATACCCGATGAACGCCATCGC
This sequence comes from Globisporangium heterothallicum, assembly GCA_023334155.1. Taxonomy (NCBI): domain Eukaryota; phylum Oomycota; class Peronosporomycetes; order Pythiales; family Pythiaceae; genus Globisporangium; species Globisporangium heterothallicum. The sequence goes on from JAASGH010000176.1 coordinate 8,513, forward strand.
GATGCAGATGTTGAACAAGTACTTGTCCACGATAGACGGCACGTAGAACACGAGCAAGCACATGAAATAGCTCAGACTCGAGCCAAATAGCACCGCCAAGTACGGGGTGCCGTACTTCGGGTGCGGATGGGCTAAGATCGGAGGGAGCAGCTTCGAGGTCGCCATCGCCGCGATGAGCTTCCCGTACCCCCACATGAAGCCAAAGGTCGTCGCATACATGGCTGGAATGGAAAAGAGCGTCGCGGTTTTGACTGAAATGTCAAACAAAAGCTGGTAACCGTTGTCAAACGGAGCGAGGAGCTTCGAGATCTGCTTGAGACCCGGAGGCGGCAGTGAGACCGTGACGAAGAACACGACGATCCCGGATAGGAACAGCGCGAGGATGCACGACACTTGCGCAAAGGGAATCGATATTTTGGGATCCACAACGTCGTCGCTCGCGAGGTTTAGCGCTTCCACGCCGACGAAGAACCAGCACGAAAGAGGCAGCGATCGCATAAAGCCATTCCCCCCGTGAACGAAGCGGAAGTCCGGGTCATTGTCTGCGTTCACAGCGAAATTCGTGTGCGGAAACGAGCCAATGCAGTACAAAAGCACGAAAAACAACGAAAGCACACCGATGGCCATATTCCAGCGCCAGAAGATGTAGTCGCCTCGGATGTGGAAGTAGAGCGCGCTGGCGTAGAAGAGCAGCCAAATGAGAGGCTCAAAGCCTCCAAGCTCCGGGATGCTCTCCACGAGCATGTCGGCCAATGCGAGCACGGACGTTGCGACGTAGATGATGTACTCGATGGTCTCGGCACATCCGATGATGAAACCCGGATAGAGCCCCAGTGTGCAGCGTGACAAGCCGTACGCGCCACCGGCAAACGGCAATGCGCCTGTGATTTCGGACGCACAGCAGCAAAGCGTGATATACGCAAACCCGACGAGGAAATAGTCGATGAGGAAAGTGTACAACCCTCCTCTGAGACCATCGTTCCAGCTGAAGTATTGACCACCGAGACCGATGGAGATCCCGAGTATCCATATATCCCATCGTCCGGGACGGTACACTGGCGTCGATCGGGTGTTTGCGTCGTTTCCAACCGAAGACTGGCTGCTGGTTGCTCTTCGTTCAGGCATACCGGACCGTGACCTGTTGATGCGACTTGGAGCGAGCGGAGTAGCCGAAGTCTTTGTTACTGTCGTCGCTGACGATGCATGCACGGCGGAATCGACGTGCAGCTTCACGCGTGCTCGTGGGTTGGGAATACTGCGCCTGAGTATCAGCAGAGCGCTTTTCCACATGAGTGCAGAAACCAACGTGTCTGCCGCCTGAGACTCACCCCCAGCAGGTGTCAATCATCATAATCGGGGAAGGACTTTTCATTTCTATTCATAGAGAGCGCTCGACTTGGCAGCAAGAAGTGTATACAAAAACCAACACCACATCCAAAAACAGATTTCCAGGGTATAAAAACAAAACAGCGGTTCGCAGCGCTCAAATGACTCTTGCAGGTTTGGCACCAAACGCGTGTGTGATCGAGCTGGTGGATGGCAGAGCGATAGTCGACCGAGTCGAGTACCTTTCATCGTTCACGCTCGATGGTGCCAAATAGTGTGACAGACCCTCGTCAGCACACATGGGTACATCGATTCAAAACAATACGCAGGTCCTACTGTACTCCCTCCTTGCTCATTTGCTGTGCTGCAAACCGCGACTCGGAAGCGATGGTATCGATGTTTGAGATGAGATAAGCGAGCAGTTGCATGTTGCACTGACTCTCGTAATTACGTTTTTTTTTACATTCTGTCAAAATGTGAGCGTTCTGTTTTTCTTTGTTGCGTTTGTTTGGTTTTTTATTTTCCTGTTCTTTTCTCTTTTCTTCTTTCTTCGCTGTCCGTTGTCGAAAGCAAAGCGCGGAAAAGCGCACGAGAGAAGCCGCGCAAATTCACCCAGCAGGACAAGCGGCGCACGTCTTCGCAGCACGCACATTTATATACAGGAGTATCGACGACCAGCAGCAACAGCAACAGCAGCAGCAGCAACAGGGAAAAGAAATTGCAAATATGGACGACGTGGGACTGGACCGCAAGATCGTGATCGTCGGTCCGACAGACGTCGGCAAGACGTCGATCACGATGCGCTACTGCCACGGCAGCTTTTCGACGCCGACGTCGGCGACGATTGGCGCGTCGTTCCTACAGAAACGCATTATCGTCGGCGGCGATGGCGCGAGTACACGGCGGAAGATGACGCTGCAGATCTGGGACACCGCCGGACAGGAACGCTTCCGCTCGATGGCGCCGATGTACTACCGCAACGCGAAAGCGGCGATCCTCGTGTTTGATTTGCTCAACGAAGCGACGTTCGAGAAGATCAAAGAGTGGCTGCAAGGTACAAACGCGTGTTTGCACCGATGCTTGCGTGTGTGTGTGTGTATATTTGATGTTTGTTGTTGATGGCGATGGATGCGGAGTTCTGGTGCTGACGCTTTTTCGTTTCGATCATGCATTCGTAGACCTTCGTCATCACGTAGCCGACGATATAGTGCTCGCAGTGGTCGGCAACAAATGCGATGTGAGTTCGTCGTTCGATTTTGCAAAGGCGCAGCGATTCGCACAGGAGATCGGCGCTCTGGTGTTCCGCACGAGTGCGAAGACGGGCGATGGCGTGCAGAACCTGTTTGAGAGTGTAGCCGTGCAGCTGTTGAAGCGTCATGAAGCGGAAGAGCGAACACGAGGACGCGAGAACTCGTCGTTAGAAGGCAGCCAGGTGTCGTATGGACGAAGAGACGACGTGTTGTACCTGTCGGAGAACGCCAAGCGGGACAAAGGAGGCAAGTGCTGCTAAGCGCAGCAGCGCGAACAACGAGCCAGGATCGCGGAGAGAGAGAGAGAGAGAGAGCACGCGGTGGTGTTCGTAGACGGAGAAAAGAGAGAAAAAAGGGTACGAGGTTGTGTGTTTTCGTCATTAGTAGCTAGGACAATTTGTATCGCATGTAGTTCGTTTTTCATTTTTTGCATTTCAGGATGTTTGCGCCAGAGTACCAGGATGCGAATTAGAGAGGGTATGAATTGAAGGGGGTTCGAACGATAGGTGTTGCGTTTCCTGCTGGAGGATGGTGGCGCGATTCATGATTTCATAGAGGTCTCGCTCGTGTCTGGAACTGGCGTTTTGGCACGCAGGTCGCGTTTAACAGATTGTTGGAGCTCCTCAACGAGCCGCATTCACACGGAAGAGTGTGCTCCGATATGACACACTCTGTGCAGCGCTGACCTGGCATCCAGAGCCACAGCTGCTACAACAAACACGACAAGACCACGCAAACGTAATGCCAACAACCACATGGACACGAAGAGAGAAAGAGATCGCCCCGGGATCTTGAGTTTGAAATTCATTGTTTCGATTTGTTGGTTGCAACCCCCACACAAAACAACGCGCTTTTCAAATTTTGTACTTTCATTTTTTTGGTGTGGGTTTGAAGTATGGATGTGTCGACGCTCCTGGGATGCACTGCTCTGGTTGCTGCTCTGCTGCACATCCCGTCCCTCGTTCTCGTCAGCAGCACCATCCGGAGACACGATGACGCGAGGAGGTTGGAAAATGCATCAGACGCCACGGGGAACGCACGGAACCCTATTTAGTTGGAGTTGACTAATAACGAGTTGATCTTGTCGATCTTGGTGGACAACGACAAGTCGATGAAGTAGTTGCCGATTTGCACCTTCAAGCCACCGAGGATCTCAGGGTCCACGACGGCTTCCAACAACAACGTTTCACCCTTCTCGATACGGGCGCCGAGAGCCTTCTTCACTTGGTCCAATTGCGCCTTCGTCAATGGGTCGGCAGACGTGACCTTCGCGTTCACTTCGCCACGGTAAGCACCCATCAGCTGCTTGTACGTCGAGATGACGCCGAGAGCGTCTGGGAGACGACCGTTTTCAGCCAACACCTCGAACAAACCAGCCACTGGCTTCGAGAACTTGCCCTGCTCCATGACCTTCGAGATATCCTCCTTCTTCGACGCACGGGCGATCGTTGGGTCCTTCAAGAACGACGCGAAGTTTGGCTCCTTGTGGATCGTCTCTTCAATGTTCAAGAGCTCCTTCTCCACGGCGTCCAACACGTTTTGCTTCGCGGCGACCGAGTACAAAGCGTTGGCGTAACGGGCGTGCAGTCCGAACAACTGCAACTTCGGTTGCGTCATTTGACCGAAGCCACCAATCTCAGCGACTTCCTTCGATCCGGCAGCGGCGGCATAGTTGCGCGCTTGTGGCACGGCCTTGCGGGCGGTCTTAACAGCAGAAGCGAGCATCTGCAGCCACAAAGCAGAAGCCGTTTTTGTGTACGTCCATTCGCACCACCGATTACAAATACACACACACACACACACAGAAGAACGATACGATGAGATCAATGCCATGACGTCAGACAGAATGCATCACAGGAAAAGACATCGTCTTCCCATTACGCAAATCACATGGAAGCGCGTGCGCAGGAGGCTGCGACAGACGCTGCCTTCACTAGCATACAGTGCGCCGCCTCCCTCCACAATGGACGCGCCGTGTTGCATCCATCCCGCTTACCTTCCTTCTTCTCTTTCTGTGGAGCTACTGAGCGAATGCGTCGCTCCCCACAACGAGCTTCCCCCCTCCTCCTCCTCCTCTTTCAGCCCCCCAAGTCCACAAAACCAATCACACGCAAGGTTTTATTTCGCTTCCGTCGAGGTTTTATCTTTTGTATGCAGCATTTACACCCTCCATGCATTGATACGGCTCGCAAACTGGATGAAGGGAATATATTACATGTTAGAGGTGGCGCGTGCCATCTGCCGCGTTTGGACGCAATGGCGCGTGATGCAGTTTCACCAGCATCTCGACCGAAGACGACCGCGTTCTCGGCGCGACGAGCAACGCAGACCGAGGAGGTGCAGGCGCGTGGAGATCGACGAGCGCGTGGTCCAGTTGCAGTCCATCGTCCGCCACGGTCGCATGGATGCTCCACTTCTCCATGAACCGATTGTAGGACGTGACGGCGCCGCGGAGCTCCATCGTCTCGTGGGTGAACAATGGTGCAATGGTCTCATCTGGAGCTCCGCGTTGTTGTTTCTCTTGTTGTGCTGACTTGTGCTGCTGCTGCTGCTGGAACTCCTCTTGGATCGCATCGTCAAAGAGCGAGAACAGCGTGTCCCCCACGCGCGGATCCATATCGGACGACGCCTCCAGCTCCTGCAGCACATCCGCGAGCGCGCGTCCCAAGAGGCTCTGTCGATACTCGTCCATTTCCGCGCAGATGTTTGCTCTTCCTTCCTACAAACCTCCCCCTCAAAATCCGAACAGTCACTATACTCTCAATAGTGACGGCGCAGTATTAAACGCGCTCAAGGTTCGCATTCGTACTTTAGCGGAGGATGCCATCACCAATCGTCTTCGAAAGCGCCATTTTAGACGAATAGAACAGGACGCAACGCCAGCCATCATGGCGATCCGCGAAGAGCACGACTTCTTGAGCGAGAACGAGCGCAAGTTCCTCTTCGATGCGATCCACGATGCGCCGCATGTGCGCGCCGACGGCCGCGAGCTCATGCAGCAGCGAAAGGTGCGCGATGCCATGCGCAAATTGGCTTCAATCCAACAACAGGACGCGTCCACTGCTGGTGGGTTCACTGACGACGATGGCGTATTTTCGCTTTGCTTGCTGTAGATCCGAGTGCAGTTCCGAAGAACAGAAGAGCAGAGCCAAGCCGAAGTGCAGCTCGGACGAACACGGTGCGTCCTTGTCCCCATTATAGCTGTACTGAACGCAAGGATTGACGAAAAGTGTATCCTACCGACAGAGTGATCGCGAACGTGCACGGTGAGATCGTGCCGCCGTTCCCCGATCGACCGACGGAAGGGTTCCTGCACTTCAATGTCGAGCTGTCGCCGATGGCGTCGCAGAATTTCGAAGTTGGCCGTCCGTCGCCGATGGCCGTCGAGCTTGCGCGCATTGTGGATCGAGGGATCCGCGAGTGCCGCGCACTGGACACCGAAGCACTTGCGATCATCGCTGGCGAGAAAGTGTGGTCGATCACGTGCAACATCCACGTCGTGGACCATGGCGGCAACCTCATCGACTGCGTGTCGCTCGCGGTGATCGCGGCGATGATGCACTACCGTCGTCCCGAGGTCTCGGTGCAGAACAACTCCACCGTGGTGTACAACATCGACGAGCACGCAGCTGTGCCGTTGAGTTTGCACCATATTCCGATTTCGATCTCGTTTTGCTTTATCGAGAGCCGCGAGCACGACCAGGGCGAGCCGATTATCTTCATGGACCCGACGGACCGCGAAGAGCGGATCACCGATGGCAGCATGACGTTCACGTTCAACTCGTTTCGAGAACTCTGCGCGGTGCACAAGATCGGCGGTGCCGCGATCTCGACGACGGAAGTGCTGCGGTGCGCCAACATCGCCGCCGCGCGTGTGAGTGAGTTGACGGAGATCCTGAAGGAAGAAGCGGAAAAGGCCGACAAGAAAGCGATCGACCAACGCCGTGCGTTCCTGCGTGGTCGCGATTTCGCCGATGTGTCGTCGCTGTCGACGCAGTCGGCGACCCAGAACCGCACGGAGGTGGATTTGGGAGAGATGACAGATTTCGCGACGCTGCACGCGCCGATCGCGCTCCGTGACGACCCTACCCAGGAAGAAAACGACGCGAAAGTCACCTCCATGGCGCAGTTGCTCGAGTCGCTGGAAACTGCTGCTGGGATCACGGAGAATGAGTCGCAAGGTGGTGGTGCTCCATCAGGTGGTATGGAAATGAGTGCAGACGCCCGCGAAGAGTTCAAGAGGTTGACCGCCAGCATGAGTGTCCGTGATCTCGTGGCAGGTGCATCTACAGCAAAACCATCGTCTCCAGTGCCGTCGAATCTGACTCCGACCACCACGAAACCTGTTGCGGTCACGAAGGCGACGAAGAAGAAGGTGGTGGACAGCGATAGTGAAGAAGAGAGTGTCGTCGTGCAAAGTGAATTTGGCGGGTTGTCGACCTCCGCAAAAGCAGCGCCTGTAGAAAAGAAGAAACCCGCCAAGAAGACAAAGAAGAAAGCTGTCTCGAGTGACGACGATTCCGAAGACGAACAAGACTTGAGTGCTGCCATTAAGCGCAAGCCTCGAAAGTGAGTGTGCAGTCGAGGTGTGTAGTATTTGAAATCCGCTAGAAAGCCCGCAGGATCGGACGCTATCTCTAGTGCAGTAGAATAGCAAGAGTCGCAGACAGAAAATAAGGTAATTGGACGACCGCAAGGTGCAGATTGGACAGGTTTCTTGGTGTGTACGGAAGTTGATGCTGTTGCCAGGTGTTCGGTCGATGAGAAGGAGCACGACGTCAGCATGTTTTCGAGGTAAGAGTCCGCGCAGCTTCATGTGGTACGTCTGCAACAAACTCGGATATGGTGTGTTTGTTGCCGAGTGCTGACAACGACTGTGACCACGATATGTCCTGAAATAGCACGATGTGTGGCTCGAAACGCGACACCATCGTTTCGCTCAAGCGGTTGCGCTTCAAGGGGACTGTTCCCTTTTATCTGGGAAAGCTGGGACAGAAGAGACATGGGATGTCTGAATCTCGCGTGAAGCGTGGCTGATCGGTTCTTGCTGCATTAGCGCTACTTCTTTCAGCCTGCGATGCATAAGCGCGTGAAAGTGTGCATCCGCGTACGTCCACATACGAAGACGAACGCCGGCGGTGTACTCGCGAACAAGCAGGAGCAGGTGCGAGCCAATCTATTGCTATCTCACGATCCTCCCACCCACTTTGATCCTTCTTCTTTTGCAGACGATCAGTGTGATCACTAATACAGCCAATGGCAATGGCACATGCTTCCACTTCGACCAAGTGCTGGACGCACAAGTAAGCCAAGCGGGTGTATTCCAAGCTGCAGCTTGCGAAGTTGTGGAGAATGTGCTGAGTGGATACAATGGCACGATCATGGCGTACGGCCAAACGGGGGCAGGCAAGACCTTCACGATGTCGGGGGGAAAGCAAAAGTTTGAGGACCGCGGCATCTGTGCGCGATCGATCTCGTGCATTTTCCAGCGCATCCAGCGTGATGCCGAGCATTCGTATGTTGTCCGCGTCTCGTACGTCGAAGTCTACAACGAAAATCTCTACGATCTGCTGGACTTCAATGAGCACACAGTCACAAGTGGCTCCACCCACCACCCAATGAGTAACAACAATGCGAAAGAAGACCTGGTGATTCAGGAAAACGACAAGGGTCAGACGTTCATCAAAGGACTGACTCGCCCGCTTGTGAAAAGCGAAGAAGACGCGTTCGATCTGCTCTTCCAGGGCGAAACGAATCGCACGATCGCAGAGCATTGCCTTAACGCTTCGTCCACCCGCTCGCATTGCATCTTCACGATCTATCTGGAAAAGAAGAGGTCGGGTTTGGCTGGAGTAGGCGGCGATGACGAAGAGCTGCACAACCCCGATGTTGTCGTTTGCAGCAAGCTCAACTTGGTGGATCTCGCTGGATCGGAGCGCATGAAAAAGACTGGCGTCTCGGGGACGATGCTCAAGGAAGCTTCGCATATCAACAAGTCGCTCACGTTCCTCGAGCAGGTGGTGATCGCGCTGGGGGACAAGAAGCGCCAGCATATCCCGTACCGACAAACGACGCTCACGAACCTACTGAAAGACTCGCTGGGTGGGAATTGCCGGACGCTGCTGATGGCATGTGTGTGGCCCGATGAGTCGCACAACGACCAGAGCCTCGCGACACTCAAGTTTGCGACACGGATGATGCGCGTGAAAACCTCGGCGATCATCAACATGACGCAGAGCGGCGGTGGCTCCTTGAAGCATGGCGGCGCTGCTATTTCGAATCAAGTGCTGGAGCAATACACACAGGAGATCAAACGCCTGAAGGAAGAACTCGCGATGCATGACACGCTCAATGGGAAAAGTCACGTCGACTACGATGCCCACGTGATCACATCGCGTGCAAGACAAGTCGCGTACAAGGAGCAAGTGCAGAACTTCCTGCGTGACAGTGCTGCCCATCCACTACCGATTCTCAACGTGCTGCAAATCCAGCAGCTCTTCTTAGCGTTTCGCGACATTTGCTTGGAGAACCAGCAGCACCAAGTGCGCGACGCTACGTCGGTGACTCGAATACAGCACAGTGTGCACGCTGTTGGAGATGATTCTGCTGCTGGTAGTGGAGGCGAAAGCAAAATGGTCAAACAATTTCGATCGCTGCGAGCGAGTTCGCCGCCAACCTCAGCAGTCTCAACGGACTCCAGCCGCAGTGCAAACTCATCATCAAAGCTGCCACTTGCGACGAAAAAGTCACAGGTTTCGTCAAAGTCACCTGAAGTCCACCCCGATGCCAACGAGCTGGGCACTTCCCCACAGAATAGCTTCACGATCTTACCACCACTTGCGCCAGAGCGGAACTCGCCATCCGATCCTCAAGGAACAACAAACAGCTACCACAGCAACAATCGTAGCGACGATGCGTCCATGAGTGACAAAGAGCTTTTCGAGGGGTTCAAAAGACAGGAGAACCCGAAACCGGAGTCGCTGTTGGATGTCGATGTGGCGAAAGCGAATCTCCGTCAGGCGAAAGCGCAGTTCGCCGCATGCGGTCTGGAGGTGAACAACCTGAAAATGTAAGTCTGTGTGTATCGTATTTGGTGCTGGCTGGAATGCTGGAAGTGGCTCGTGGACTTTTGTTGGACTGATTCCAGTATTTTGCGTTGCTAAATGCCAGTGAAATCGATGGTCTGTCATTGAGACTGCAGAACATTCGCCGCTCCGACGGAGACGACGTGCTGAGTAGCAGCAATAGCGAGCAACGCCCAGCATCCCCACCAGCACTTGCGCCGAGTACTGATGAACCCCAACAGCCTCCAAACGAGGAATTTCTGCTCGTGATGCAGTTGAAAGATGCAAAGAAGCGCTATCGTGAGAAATACGGAATCTTCCAAGAGAAGAAAGCCGAGGTCACGTATTTGACCAAGATCAAGGACCAAATGCTGCAGCAGATGACCCGCGAGTTCGAAATTTGGAAGCAGCAGCACGTTTGCCAGCGCCAGCAATGACACAAGTCGAGCAACACGAATGGCAAGCAGCTACCCCAACCTGCCCACTCGGTCATCGTATCAGCAAGCTTTGCGCCATTCAGCAAGCTTGTTCAAAGTCGTTCTCACTGAGAGAGTGTCGCTCGACATCCGACTTGGACGTATGTGCATGACGTAAGACGATCCATCCGCCAAGTGCAAAGTCCAAGCGCATGAGAGTTGCATGTGTTGCCACGACAGGCTCTCAACCGCCACGTAATCGGCTTGCCACTGTGATCAGCCCTCTCTTGCTCTTTCCGCGATGTGGCTTTTCCAGGGTTGTTAGCACAGTTTAGATCTCCACCTCAAGTGAGTTCGATCGCAAGAGCACGACAGCTGTGGCTTGACGTTCCATAGAAGCAGAAGAGCGACGAAGATAGAAACATCCACGCTGAATATGACGCGGCACTCGTGACGACTCTTTTCTTTGTGTGGCAGACAAACGAGCGCATGCATGGAAAGAAAGGGTCTTTCCAAATGGCATCCTTATCCTTGCAGATGGCGATGATGGTGATGGTGATGGTACCGTCCCACAAAGAAATAGAAGATCTTCACATAATTTTTTATGGATTCTGTCCGAAAAATCGGTCGCCATGCACACCAATTGAGTGAGGACACGCTGAACTGGAGCGCATGGTGGCGGTGCATTTCGTCCTGCAACGAGCGATCGCTCCAACGGCACGAGAGGTGGGAGGGGGGGGCACTGTACTTCGGTCCTCCAGAACGACAAATCGTTCGAAAATAAAAACGACAGCAACAGATAAAAGCTGCACCATGTTGAACCCACTTTGGCAGGAAAGGGATAGTCGTCGTGGTGGGATCCCTGGCAACTCTGCATTGCTCGACTGATCTTTTCGTCCTGCTTCTTCTGGACCGACGCGCTCCTTGCATCCCTCTCTTTTGCTTCGTGGCTTCCGCTCTGTAGGATTTTTCGCGAATGGCGACAAGTGGAAAGCGGTGTGGTGAGTCCAGCGCGATGAGCTGCGCTGGGGTATCCTTTTTGGGTAGACCCGGAATCTTCTTCGCGGTCGAGGAGCCACTCGCTGAGACTGTGCAAGATCCTACACACTGCTGCTGTCCATGCGCAAACGAATGTGAAACTCTTTTTGCATTCTTTGCTTGGTTCAGCTTCACATTCCGTCGTCTTTGTGTCGCTTCACCTCTTCCGAATCACCTACCGTACTGACATGGAATGCACAATCATCGACACCCGATCGCAAGCAACACCCACGAGCAGGATCATGGACGTACAGTACGATGCTCGCTGTCGCAGCATGTGCCTATGCGATTGGCTCCATGCTGCTCATGTCGGCCATAATGACTAACGATCGGCATTTCTTCGAGTTCCCTTCAATCAAAAGCGTTTCGCAAGAACACCATCCACTCCTACAGGACCATGCATGCACACAGCCTCGATTGGTAGGCAAGAACCGTTTGACATCATAGAGGATAGGAGGCGCATGGGTCTTCACAGGATGTGGGAGTGTCGTTGCTTTCCCAGACGTGTGGCGTATGTGCTTTCCTTTCTTTCTATCTTTCTTTCCACCAAATGGTGCAGTGTCTTTGTTGTTAAAAGAGCTTCCTCCAAGAAGGTGCGATCTGGCCATCTTCGCAGTTTAGTACACGGACTTTCTCGGGAGCTCACCCTTCCAACCAACGGACTCGGTTCGTTCAACCTATGCACGATGCTGGTGGCATCAATCCGAGCTTGATGGACTGTTTCCCTGCACACCCATTATCTGAGAATGCTATGCATCTGTAGCTACAATAGTTTCAGGATGCAAGGCGCACTGAAACGAGGATCTCTCGCCCCTATCTCCACCCACACAACCATCACCACTTGCGAGTCTCAGAGTGCTCAGTACCGAAATATTAAATGCGAGCGTTCTACTTCACCCGACTGAGACTGTATCACATCTCCCACCACGCGAAGAGACACCTCGTCAATGACTCGATCGAGAAGGACCCATGGGTGCATCGTGTGGTCCCCATCCACCGATCCCCACATCCTATATTTTTTTAAACTTTCTTTCTTCTCTTTCTCCAAAGAGTCGAGACGATAAGTACAGTCAAGCATCCACTTTCGCACACCCATGGCAGTTGATATCGCACTTTCGCAAATGTCGAACCTGTCCATTTCTAGCATTCCCACACTCCCAACCGACCTGTCGTCATCCTATTCCCTCCAGAAACCGATCCATCCCATCTGGGTGTAAAACACCCTCCATCTCTTAACCGTTGGCTTTCTTTGAATTCTTACTTGACGATCGCATGTTTCTCCTTGTATTTGAGGCACCATGGCTAACTTTTTGGTTTCATCGTCGGGGAACGCGCAGTTTCGTATTATTTAGTATATTTATTCCGTGGATTAGGGACAATACAGCTCGATGCAAACACGAGATCCAACGGGACATCGCAAAGACATGACCACCCCTTCAAGCACACACGCAAGCTCAAAGCTCACGCCTCGTACCACCCACCATTGCTCGGTTCAAAGAAGTCCTATTCACACGAAGCGCAATCTTGCAAAGGGGTGAAACAGTTGATGCTGTCGGCGCCTTTTGGCAGGAATGCAACACAAGATTCACTGAAACCCCAGATGTTAAAAACCCGCTGACCCGTTTGACATGTTGGTGAAACTAAAGAAGCAGCTCGCAATACCGTATCGTACATAATAGAGGGAACCATCCCATCCAGTCAGCCCTCTACTAGAGCGCGATGGCAGAACCGACCACTTTTGGGAGGGGATGCAAAGATGGCAGGAGCGACTCGCTTGCACTGTCCACCATATACTTGCTGCTGCCACCCATTTGCGAGCACTATTAGGTTTGCATAGCTTGTGAACGAGGAGGGTGGACTGCACAAAAAAGCGAGAAAGGGAGAAGAGCGTGCAGGCAACACGCCACCGTGTCTTTGCGTTGCCGATCATTCGTGGAACCGCCGCATCTCTCATCTCAGTAGGTGCAAAATGATGGTCGCTTCCGACTTGAAGGTGCGACGACGATGGGTGGGTCGCATCCTCGCAGTACTGAAATAGGTGTGGCGGTAGAAAAACACACCAACGAAAGAGCGATTAGGGCTTGCTTTGTTTTTTTTAACAGCAGGGTCAGGGAAGTGCAGAGCGAGCGAGAGGTGCGCATGATGCATATCTTTGCATCCGCCGCGAAGGCGCAAGCTGCTCCAACGCGTCTGGCCCACTCCCAGTCGTAGAAAGCCTCCAGTATTTTAAAAGCCTCCACCCAGGAACACCCACACTGTGCGTATTTTCGAATGTTGTCTGGCACAACCACCGCAAGCACAAGCACTCGCAAGCAAAACAAGCAAGCACTCGCAAGTCGTCCCTCATTTCCAAAGTCACCCGGTCGAGCCCACCTCGTCCTCTGTCGGCATTGAGCGCACCACACGTCAACCCACCCATATACACACTATATAGAAAGTCATGACCGCCATGACCGTCCTGCCGAGCTTCCAGACTTTCTTGCAGAGCACGACGCAGACCGCTCGTCCGCTGTCCCCACTCCTCGTCCACACCACGAGCGCCAACCAGCAGTACGAGCGCCAGCAAGCCATCCAGCCCCACTCGGTCGACACCCCTCGGTCCCCATCCGCAGACGAACGCTTCATCCCGGTGTTCCCGTCGCGACTGTCGCCCTCGATCTGGAAAGTTGGCGCAATGTCCTTGTCGTCCTCGTCCATGTCGTCCCCCCAGACGTCCTCCTCTTCCGAAGAAGATGACGATGAAGACGACGACGACGAGCTCCACAATGACCAGTTCATGCTGCAGCACGAGCGCGCGCGCGCCGCGAGCTTCCTGCACCGCCGTCGACTGGACGATGCGTTGTCCCCGTACCGGTACTCGGGTGCTCCGATGACGCCTTCCCTCGCAGCGGCGTCGCCTCTTTCCGAAGCCAGTGCCGCCGCCAAGCGCGTCAAGAAGAAGTACCTGAAGGAGCGCGAGCGATGCGAGATCGTGCGCCGCGTGCGTGCTGGGGAGAAGCAAGCACACCTCGCCAAAGAGTTTGGTGTCTCGCGCGCCGCCGTGTGCTATCTGCTCAAGCATCAGATGGAGATCCTGCGCCGCTCCGCGCAGCGTCTTTAGAAGAAGAGTGTCAAACAAGAAAAACAACACCCCGCCAGACCTCCTCCAGGCAGGAAAGGGGGGTACAAGCATGCAACTTGATCGTGAGTGTCCGTCAGTAGTCGTGTATTAATTATTATCTATCGAACGTATCTAAAGAGCACACTTAGAATGAAAAAAGAATTGAAGTCTACATTGAATTCGAGTCTGCAATGCTTCCTATGCTTCTTCATCCTCTTGGGCATTCCGATCCATGACGAGAAGCAGCACCCCAAACACCTTGGGACGTGTCGCCAAGCAAGCAGACGTGGGAAACCATCGGCGCGACAGATGCGCATCGTCTCTATGCCGTCGACTGTTGCTGTGTTTCTGTGTCCCCATCGAAAAAGAAATCGGAGAAAACGCAACACGACAATATGGCGCGGACAGCTACACAGCAAAGGTGTGTGTATGAGCCTTTCTCGTCTACATACGGATAAAGGGAGATGCATCCATCCCCAGCATTCGGGGATATGGGACTTGCGCATGAGCTCCAGCAGGATTTGCTCACATGGATGAATAACTCGCGAATGGGTGTGCATGTTGGGTGCGTTCGGATCGCTGAGCGTGCATCTGGTTCGATGCTGCACAGCTGGCCATGTGAACGTTTGAACACCACCGCAGCGCGTCACATTTCCATCCTGCACGTTTTGGACAAACCCAGTGTCGAGACAACCAGCTGCGACACGACACTTGGACTCGACCATAAATGATCCGAGGCGCTCGTGGTTGGATGGATACACACGCGTCTACCCTGCATACCATCTTCCGCGGTGGATGATCATGCGGCGTCTTTGGGACCAGAACAACGGCGAGTGATCCGACCTGCATTCAAGCTGGCAGATGAGGTCTCGCGGCTGGCGACGTTGAACAGATCGACTCCTGGTTTTGGTTGCTGTATCGTCTCGCAGAAGGCGTGAAACAGAGAGAAGAGGGAATGCAGAGTGGCCATGGATTCAAAGAAACGAGCTGCCAACATGGCGCATACCCCCCATCCATCCCTTCATAAAAAGATCTGCGCATGGTGCTTGTGCGAGCATAGCACACTGTGCGTCGTCTCTGGTCCTTCCATTCAAAGCGTGGCTTTACCCCCGCTCATCGACTTTTGTTTCTCGGTACAGTTGCGCATCACAACAATCCCACCGTGTTCATGTACTCAGTTGCAATTAGGCACGTCGGATGCGTGGTGCGTGTCATTGTGCGCCACCTGCTGTGTTGGAAGGGGATGCCCTCCACCCACTCTAATGCTCTCTGGAGGTAGGATGCGATCCGACCCGAGTGCTACATGTCTTTGCCCAGCGACTCGCGCATGCAGTGCGCAACGTTTCGTTCGTATCCTTCTTGCGGAACGCAGGTGTGACCCAGAGAGAGAGAGATAGTGAGCAGAGGGAGTTTGAGGTCTGTCGACGCATAGATACGAGTTTCCAACATGGCGCATACACACCACACCCTCCATCCATGCATCCACATAAGACCCGCGCAAAACGCACATATCCCGAGCACTGCTGCTGATAGATAGAGGGTGAGAGAGAGCGTATCTTTGAGATGCGACTCGTGGTTTTTCTCACTTGGCACGCAACACTCCCACGTTCCGCTTCACTCGGTGCCTCGGATTGTTGATGCGCTGTCGACCGCGCAATCGGAGGAGGAGAGGCAAGAGGGGGAAGGATGCCTTCATATACCTACATTAGGAGCAGTGGAGACAAGGGGTGATTGTGGCAGAGTGGGGAACAGGACGTGGGTGTCCTTTTGTTTCCGCTCTCTGAACGCTGCCTCCAAAAAGCGCGAGCCTGTCGCCGTGAACCCTCATCGCCTCCAAGCAGTCGTTGAACTGCAAAGTGAGCCATGCGCGACAATGGTCCCTTTTTCTCTCTTGAAACGGAGAACGTGGTGTCGCTCTGTCAATCCTGAAACCGAAAACGTGGCGTCATCGAGGAAAACGCTGTTGTCAAATTGAGCAGGAATGCCCAAACAAGACAGGACGAGACCCGCAGTTGCCGATGGACTACCCTCTTTCTCTCTTCTGTCTTTCCGTGGAAAGGTGCATGAACTGGCACCAAATTTCTTCTTCCTTTCCAACGTGGACGGATGGACAAGTCGTCACACAAAAGTAGAAAAGCTGCAATGGACTTCCACGTTGTCGAGAGGACGTAGAGGGAGGAGGTTCACCCTCGAGGCTGCCATCATTATGAGATGCTCTGTGTAGGTATTGAACTTCAAGGCACGAGCGACTTCCTCTTCTCGCGCTGGACTGTCTGCATCGTGTAGATGGCGGTGTGATTCTGGTGGTCTTCCAGACAGGAGTCTGACTGCGTGCTCCTTCCAAATAAAAAGTGGAAAGCTGTAATGGGTGCAGCAACAAGTAGTTGGCGTTGGCTATTTACTGGAGCTGAGTGTCGCCTGCGAAGCTTTGGGCTGGACATGGAGCCAACCTCTTGAAGAAACGTTCGTCGTCGGACCTGTGAATGTTCCAAGAAGGCTATTTCTACAGAAAATCTGTGGCATCGACATGTTTGGGGCACACAGCATCCGAGGCGATCAGGAACTCGAACTAAAGGGAGGGACTCGACCTCAAGGTTGAAATGATCCAACCACATACATTCTGTGACACACCATCACTCACAACCCACATCTTCACTCGCTAATCTCTACTAATTTCCGATTCCAGAGACTTGTCGAAAGCATTGCATTAGGATCCATTAAGAGCGATCCGAAGGACACAGACTGACATGATCAATGCACATGGACCCGCCACTTTCTGTGCTCAGATACACATTTTGTTTCCTTGCATCTTGGTCGCTGGATCCACCTTCGCAGATCAGGAGCTGCATTGTGGCGACTGCTGTGTGCTTCGACATCGCTTCCTCGATTTCTCCACTGCTAGCCCTGTCTACCCTTGCTACTTTGTAATAGGACGTCTGTGCCTTTGATTAACGATTCCACCTGCATCCTTAGGGATCCTCTTCATAAATGCATCTGCACGGTCAATAAATCAATGGAACGCACGGTTTCCATAGCATCGAGCTAGCATCGTTAGCCCGAGAGATGTATCTGGAAGTCTTCGTCTAAGGGAGAGCGGGTGGTCTGGGAGCATCCCCGAGCGTGCGCACGCTTTCATAAATCTCGTCTACAATTTCACCGAGTTCACTTGGCGGCAGGAGAATCTCTCGTTCGCTCGTATCGACTACATGTCCAAGGTACGAAGGCACGATCGGCGATGACGCACTTATGAACTCGACGGCGTCGGCTGGTGAATGTATATAGTCTATCGGAACGATGAGCGTCGACGCCATCGCCAACTCGGTCGATTTCGTTGCATTGGCTTCGTAGTTCGGTGACTCGCATTTCGAATCGTGTGCGGGATGCTGCGAGAACTTCCGCTTCATGCCCGAGTGCCAGTGATTCTTCACGGCGTTGTCCGTTCGTCCAGGCAAGTTTTCTGCGATCTTGGTCCATCGATTGCCGTACTCCGACTGCATCTGAAAGATCGCCATTTCTTCTTGTCGGGTCCATCGCGCTTTGCTGATCTCCGGATTGAGTTGGTAGTACCACCTGGAAAAAGGCACAATTGCACGGTATCAGTCACACCTCCTGGATCGCATCTGGTTCTGGCAGAGTCCTCGCTCACCTTTCTCGACACTGCTTTGCTGTGCGTCCTGGCATGTAGGAAGCTACAATGCTCCATTTGTGCGAGCCATAGCAAGCCACATACTCGCGTAATCTCGAGTCTTCAGCAGAGAGCCAGGTCTGTGTGATCGCTGCGTCGTGGCTCTGCAGCTCGCGCCACCGCTGCGAGCACTCCGTCGGAGATCTGCTGCTGAAGAGATTTGAGATCACTCGCCACTGCTTTGGACCGTGCTGGCACACTCCCTGGCGCAGAATCTCGTCCTGCATTCGTGCATTCACACGGATGATAACGCGTAAGCGGGATCCGTTTCCTATAGTAGTATTCGCAAAAGAATCGGCAGTACCGTACCTCTTCGGGCTTCCAGCAGCCAGCTGCATCGACAACATCGTGAACCATTTGTTTGTGAGCAAGCATGGTGATTACGAAGAGCAAATTTCCGTCTGTCGAAGCGTCTTTTCAAGTCAGCAGCACTCTGCAGATCCGTAGCATGTCGGTTCGCGCAGTTACCAAGCACTTGCGACAGTCGCTCTCAAGTTCGATCTGCACTGTGCGCGAATAGTGGGTGGGAGATTGATGCCATCGATAGGATCCATTGAAGCCTCATCAATGCTGTTAAACAGGAATGGAAAACACTGAACACCTGGATGTTCTGTAGACATGAAAATCGTCTATTTAATGTGTGCTACGCAGCTGATGTGACATCGCTCGTATGATATTTTCATGTCGGAAAACATTCGTCGCCGAGTCGCCCACGTTCTGTCGCTTATTAACAGAGAAGTTCTAGAACAGCAGCAATTGTCAACCGAGATTCGAAAGTGAGCACTTTTTCTTGAGACTCGGAGCGAACGGTCGGTGGAAACGACCAGTCGTTCTTTCGGTTTGCGCCTCCTGTACATTTGGATCATCCGTCGCATGTGATGATGCGGACCTTCAACATCCAGCCAAGTGCTGCATTTCATACACTTTATACTGGTGACAAACCTGTCACTTGCGAGACCTGCACTCTGACGCAAATGGCACTTGTGTCATCGATCGCTTCGTTCATTGATCGCTTTCGGTGCGACTCATTAAGTCGTCCTGCGCGCGCACGAAGCAAGGTGAGTTTGACGCTGGACAGGAATCCGAAATCTCTCGCATTCTCCCTCGACAAAAGAGGCGCCATTGTCGACAGCTTTAGCCACAGTTCACTGCAAGTCTGGAAACCGAGTGATCAGTTGCAAAGAGGCACTGAGACAGCTCCGAAGTCGTTGTTCTACCGGAAACGGCGTTGAATGTCCAGGAACCAGTCGCTCAGGTGTGATGTTGGGCTGGATTTGTTCTCGAAACCGAGATACTCCATCACCGGTCTTGCTGCGATGGATCACATGTCACCTTTCCTGGAAATTCTCAACAGCGTCCGATTGGAGAAGATGTCGCGCATCAGAAGCCACCGCGTTTGCATGTTGGCCACCACAACTGGCAGCTATCGTGTTGCGGTTTGGTTTGGTTGCACGCACACACAGCAGCGCTTCCCAAACAAGGAGGTGTCTGGCTCCGAAAACACGCACATCAACGAAATATCTGTGCCATCCACTTTTTGGAGGCACGAGAAGTGGTGGTCGCAGCAGAATGTGGTGCTGTGACAGCACATTCAGCGCATCCGTTCTAGAAAACCAATTTTGCGCAGTTTCGATCAGGGAGTAGGAGTTACCTCAGCGGACCAATGTGCGTTGGACCGCGATCTCTTCTGTCTCGTGGTCGGAGACAGCGATGCATTCCTCGTGAAGTGTAGGGCGGTCGACGTGGTTTGCGTCCTGGTTAGCGACATCAAAGAGATCGTTTCTGTACACTGCGATGCGTGCAACCCGGACGCTTTCTTGCGCCTTCGACACGGAAAGGGGCTGCTTGTCGCTGGTGTACACAGTCAACGAGATCAGCTGAGCGAGGACGAAGACACAAAGTAACACCACCGAAGGGAAAGGGCGAGAGCGATGTGGACGACACCAACATTTCCATTTTCAAAGTATGCACGGGAACAAACACACAACGATGTCGTACAGGTCACTCTCGGAATACGTTGGCGAAGATCTCTCTTTGCGATCGATACAAACGTTCACGCACGAAAACGCTACACACGTCGCTGTTCCGCATGACCACACGTGGGACATTCCATGGCGTCGTTCAGCTTTGGCACAATGCATTCATCGTGGAAGGTGTGGCCGCAGCCCAGCGTCGTGGTGTAGCTCAGACTCGAGCAGAACGAACGTTGTACACTTGAGCTGGAGCTCGCGGTGGAGCTTCTTGTCGACGTTGAGCTCCCGAAACTACCTTGTCGTTCGCGGGGAGTGGATTTGGACGACACTGGAGTCGCAAACGCTTCATCCTCCAGTCTGGAGTCACAAAGCGAGCAAATGCACTCACAGACAATATCGCCGAGGTTGCTGTAGTCTTCTTCCTCGGAGCTCGTCGAGAACATGGACTCCGACGACGTGCGCGAAGCATTTTCTCCCAACGGCGACGACAGGAAAGCCTCGCGGAGCGGGTGGTCGTTCCGGCGAACATCGCCAAGAATGAACTCCTCCACTTCCTTCGCAACATCGGTCAGTAGGATCAAGCACCCGTGGTTCTCGCGCGTCAGTAGGAATTTCTGCAGCTTGGTCAGACACAAAACCAGTCGCTCGCGGCGTCTCTCCATCAAACAGGGGCACGAGTTGCCAAAGAACACCTTTTTCGGGAAGTAGCTTTTCACAAACGTGTACAGATACGCGCAATCTGCGGGACATACATGACCCTGCTTGAGTGTCTTGAGCAAGCGGTGGCGAAACTGGTGGTAGTCTTCGAACGAGCGCGGAGGTTGGGTCCATTTGGAAGCTGACGCGCGATGCGTGAGGATCAGTGTGTACTGGATATCGAGCTTGCCCTTCTTCTCGGCCGCTACGTCGAACGAGATGCGTTGGAGGAATTGGACCGAAGCGGGCAACGGCAGAGGGGTTGATCGTTTCTGTGAGCGACGAGAAGACATGGTGCAGATGAACGTTCGCACTCGACGAGGCGAAATGAACAGTGAAGAGTCGACACAGACCGAACAGTGGAGGCTCGATCTCAAATTCCGCAGAAGAAAAAAGATAAAGTGACCATCACCACGTCAACTCCTACGCAATCATCAGGGATGAGGAGGCAAATGGTTCGCCACACCAGCTGACATGGGTGTACAAAACTGTTGCGCACTGGAGCGAAAGTCGGTGACGACGAACGACGTCACGCGAGACCACTCATATTCGCACAATGGAGCCCTTCATCTGCGCTGTGATGCAACATTCGCTCCATTCACAGTATATAAGAATATATAAAATGGTAGAACTCGCTGGAAATGGTCACTTTGCGAGTGACTGAGCAGTACATTGTCGCGAATCGGGGTGTATAAAGTGTCTGAGGGAGCCCAATCGAACGGGTTTGTTGTCGAGAACAGAATCAGCGTAATCGCCTAGCCGCAGACGCAATGATTGTGCTCTTGTCAGCAGAGTGATCCCTCTCTTTTGCGGTCGATTCGATATCGCACGCTTAATTTATTGTCAATGTGTTCAACCTATTTTTGCTGTGAACCATTCAACTGTTAAAAGTTGTACCCATCGAAAAAAATAGAGCATTTGCGCCATCGCACACGGAATGAAGCCAACACGGTCGCTTTCGAATCGGAAAGCTCCTCGTCTCCCGTTCGCGTCGCTGTCGAGGTCATTCCGAGACAAAGTCGCATTCTGCGTTGACAGATCGTATCGGAACAAACGAATTGTGGATTGATATTGTGGAATACTGACATCCTCCGAGTAGCTTTTCGTGCAGATATCTGTGTTAATCACGTCAGCGTTCCGCATGACCGCACGTGGGACATTCCATGGCGTCGTTCAGCTTTGGCACAATGCACTCGTCATGGAAGGTGTGGCCGCAACTGAGCGTCGTGGTGTAACTCAGACTCGAGCAGGACGATGACCGCGAGATGGACGAGGTGGAGCTCACGATCGACGTTGGGCTCCCGACGCTTCTTTCCTTTCGCACAGGAGACTTGTATTGGTGCACTGCATTCGAGAACGCTTCGCCATCGAGACTGGAGTTGCAGAGCGTGCAAACGCATCCGCAGTGAGTCTCACTCTGGTTGTCTTCGTCTTCGGAGCTCGTCGAGAGAATCGACCCAGACGATGTGCGCGAGAAATACTCGTCCAACGTCGGTGGCAGGAGAGCGTCGCGGAGTGGGTGGTCTCCGCTTCTGACATCCCCAACAACGAACCCTTCAACTTCTCGTGCAATGTCGTTGAGCAGAATCGAGCACCCGTGGTTCTCGCGCGTCAAGAGGAACTGCTGCAGCTTCGTCAAGCACAGCGCCAGACTCTCGCGGCGTTTGTCCATCAAACAGGAGCTCGACGACCCAAACATCACAGGTTTCGGGAAGTAGCTCTTCACGAACGTGTACAAATACGCGCAGCCTGCGGAGCACACATGGCCATGCTTGAGTTTCTTGAGCAGGCGTTGTTGGAACTGGTGGTACTGTTCGAACGAGCGCGGAGGTTGGGTCCACTTGGTGCTGGAAGCGCGATGCGTGAGAGTCAACGTGTAGTGAACATCGGTCTTCTTCTCGGCAGTCAAGTCGAACGAGACTTGCTCCAGCAGTTGGACTGACGCGGGCAGCGGCAGCGGAGGTGAGCGTTTGCGCACGAGCGATCGGCGAGGTGGCATTCTGAGTTGCTTTTCTGTGGAAGGTTACTACTGTCTTGGTGGTTTCCACTGATGAGGCGAAATGGATAATGAATAGTGAGACCAAGCGATTGGCGAGCTGCAGACTGACTGGATGGATGGGTCGGTTGGTCTTGCTCCAATTCCCAGCACCAAGTCAGTCGCCCCGTAATCATTTCTGCAGCTCATCTGGGAAAAGTCTCCACTCTTCACAGTCGGAACACGCGGCTACAGTCGGTGGAAACTGATCCCGAGAAAGTACGACCTCCTGCGAGTCAACAGAGACCGTCACTCACTCATGACACAATCACAGCCAGTCAATCGTAATCACCATCTTGCAAGAAAGATGACGAAAATGGCTGGAAACACACTCCCCGTCAGTAGATCGCGCCTCAGCTCTTGTAAACCGGAGGGACATTACATTATAAACCATTTCCGAAGTGCTCTCTCAGAGCGATGGAATACGAGCACACTGGATATAATATTATCCAGGGACCGCAAGAGGGAGGGGAGCACATTGTCAGAGCCGGAGACGATTCCACTGGAGGCTTCCGCTGGTGGCTCGCGAGTAAACAGATCCTTTCGGAAGAAGGATCAATACGGTGCGATCGGAGGAGCGTTTTCTTCTCGGCGACAAGCGTCTGCAACGCTGTCGAAGAAGCATTCCCACCATTGTGGCTACCACCGATCAGGTTCTGTGACAGCACCGATGCGATTTCTTCTTCTTGCGACCTTTCGACTGACGTGCCGCCCATTTGTGCGTGGATCTCTTTTTCGCGTCTGATGTCGTAAGCAGTTCGCTACACACACTTTGCATTAATAAGGTGTGCAAGCAATATGGTCGTGCTGCATCTGTCTGCAAAGTCCGCAGTTTCCCCTCGAGCTCGCGTGGAGATTTGTTCTGCTGCATCGTGGACTTGGTGTTTCTTGGCATTCCTTTCCGCCGTTGGCGCAATCAAGCAGCGCTCGAATGACGACACCACGTCAGCGGAGAGGTCTGGATCGCAGATATTGAGGCGACGAAACTGTTCAAACTGTCTTCTTCTTACGACAATCTTAATTCCGAACTGAGGATTAGTATGTTGCATCGAACGCGAACAAGGTTTCGAAACGGCAGTAGAGAGCGGTTGAAGTTGAAGCTCCGACTTTAACAAGATGATGGCGACGATTTACGCTCAGGTCGGACACGTTGCAATTGCCTCGCAGTCGTTCCCTCAAGCGTCAACAGGATTGACGGTGTGTGCAAACTCTATTGGGATGGTTCATGAGATTCGCTGCTTTCTGGATGCTCTGTAGTGAAGGTCGGTCTCGCACTCGTTTCTTTCGCATGGATGCGAAAACAAGGACGAGGAGCACTCCAGTGCTCGGAGAGAAGAGTTCGAGTGCAATGATGTGTTTTTGGAGCTGCGAATGCAAACAAGTATTGCAAAAATAGATTGTTATTATGGTTTCATGGGGTATTGCAATTTCTACTCTCTCGCTCTGTCGACACCAATGCAGTTTAGTCGCATATCGCTGGAGCACTCTCGCTTGGTGATTTCGTGCGTCTATGTTACTGTGCTTCCGTTGTAGTGGCTAGCATCTCTCTATTCGATTTCTAGGCGATTGCAGGATGGACATCGTTGGGTTTCGTTCAAAATCGGCAAAATGCATTCATCGTGGAAGCGATGACCGCAGCGAAGTGTCATCGTGTAGTACGCGCACGAGGTGCGACGACCCGTAGAGAGTGCAGTGCTAGTGGTCGAGCAATTGGACGCTCGGTGGACGCCTAGTTCGCTGTCGCCATCACTTTCGCTTTGATGCAAGCTTGAAGTGCACACTTCGCACCTCTGTGTCTCTTCCTCGCCACTGCTGTCAGAAAGGCTCGACGTGGACGAACACGAGGCAAAAGTATCGCGTATCCCCACTGGTGTCAACAACTGAACCGAGTACTCTGTCGTTTCGAATCCGAACAGAAGTCTAGCAAACTCGTGGGACAAGACTTCTGTGACGATACTGCAGCAGTGGTTGTTCTTGTTCGCAATGAACTGCAATACCTTCGTGAAGCACATCGTAATCGCATCTCGACGCTTGATCATCCTTTGCGTTCTGGACAGCGTGAGTGCTGTCTTCTTCGGGAAATAGCTCTTGAGGAAGCTGTAGATCCATGGACACTCTGCCTGGCAGTAGTGACCCTGCTGCATCACTTCGAGCAAGCGCTTCTTGAGCTGACGAAGGTCATCGAAAGAGAAGCGCTGACTTGAGATCGTGCTGCCGCCAGCGCGCTGCGTGGCGATCACAAACGCATTGCCGTCGATGGAGACGTCCATTGTGATGTTTTCGAGCATGACGATGTGCGGGAAGACGAAGGATTCGCTTGAGCTGAGGTTCGACTTTGGCACCGAGCGTCTGCGTCTCCGTGGCATCGAGCGCTGGCTTGACATGGAAGTGCCAGTGGTCATGCTGCTTGAGGGCTCTTGTCTTTGGTCGGAGTGTGCGTGTGGTGCTGGTGTTGTTGCGCTGGAGGCAAATGGCGGAATGTGAGGTGTTCGAACGTGCATTCTGTGCGCAATAATTGTACCTACACTCTGCATGCTACAATCACTCGGATGGTGATGACATTCGCTCTGGATGACAGACTCATCTCTTAACCAACCAAATGGCTTCATGCGATGCTTTATAGCCAATGAAATCGCGTCCGAAGTGTCCAAAAATCCAATTTTGACACGTCCCAAAAAAAGTGGATGCGAAGAGTAACCTTCACTCAAATGTACCCACTCCGACATTGCGATTGTCTAGCTCCGCATGTCTGACGCCTGCTCGTGAACTCCGCAGCTATCCTCCGAACCATGCGCTGAAAGGATCCAATGATCCCTTGTACTCTGCAAAAGCGTGCAGGTGGGAGCATTTATTAATGCAGATCTCATGTTTGCTGTCTGTCGAAGTCACATTGGATTCCGATCGTCTTCGCTGGTGCTGTCTCAGCGCATAATAGAAACGCACATGTGGATGCAAAGTATTTACTATAATGCGGTCGCTGATGATCACGCCGTTGTGGCAAAACGGAGTCGTTTACATCTGGATGAACGAGTGTGTGTGCTTGGTTCCCATCGGTCTTGGGATTGTGCTGGATGGATTTTTGGATGAAGTGCCAGGCGTAATATATGTGGTCGTGAGACACGATGCATAAAATGTGTGGATGCGATTTGTCCTTCTGAACGATGGTTGAGCGTGCAGATTTTGCAGCAGAAGCATGAAAAGGAAAAGCCTCTCCAAGTGCATACACTCACTGCTGAATCGCATATCTCTCGAAGTGGCAGATTTCGTCACTGCTGACAACGGAAGGTCAAAAATACGCCATCTGCAGAATGGCGCATTTCTTGCAACCCTCTTTCACGCGATCAATCGAAGCGCTGCTTGAAGTCCCACGTACTTAACAGCGCAGTCTCTTTTCCATCGCTGCTACCTACTATAAACAGACACTCCACCTTGCAACATGCGCAGCAAACAAAGCAGACAACATACATAAAGAGGACCTGGTCGTCGACACTTGCAGTTGCAAGTCACATCATCAATCTCGAAAGTTGCAGATGGAGCCACTTGCTGGGCTGCGAAGCAATCAAAAGCCGCGAATCGCGTGACGATTCGGATGAGCTGAGGCGCTCGTGTCTTGTTCCTCTCAAATCTCGCCTGCTGATCGTCACGTCTCGACAAAAACTCGACACACCTGCTTGGCGCTCGATGGTTGCTTCCCAATGATCCACCTCATTCTCCAATCCGACTCGGATCCATCCGAGTCCAAGAACCACCTCTCTTCAAAGTGAACGCTACTGCGGATATGACTTCGTATCGCCACGTGATCTCGACCGCTTCGGACGCGCAATTCCCAGCAGAAGCCGGTCGCTACCACTTGTACGTGACGCTCTCGTGTCCGTTTGCATGCCGCGCACTCTCAGCATTGTACCTCAAGGGACTCGATCAGCTCATCGACGTCTCGGTGGCTCACCCAGTCTTCCAAAAGACCAAACCGGACGATCCAAGCGATGCACACAAAGGGTGGACGTTTGTCGACCCAACAGCCGACAAGACGTACCTCGCGTTCAACGGCAAGGAATACTCGACTGAAGGATGCAGTCCCGACACGGTCAACCACACGAAATTCGTGCGCGATCTCTACGAGCTGGTCTCGAAAGAGCCTACGCGCTACACGGTGCCGCTGCTCTGGGACAAGAAAACCAGCACGATCGTGTCGAGCGAATCGGCCGACATGGTGCGCATTTTTGACACTGGATTCGGGGACTTGGCGCCAAACAGCCAATTTCGCATCATCCCTGACACGCTGAAGGTCCAAGTGGAAGCCGCGAACGACGGACTCCTCGCCAAGCTGAGCGTCGGATCCTACAAGGTGGCGGTGGCGCCAAAGAAAGCGACGTTTGAGGAAGACCTCGCCAATTTCTTTGGCGTGGTCCACGAACTCGAAGAGCTGCTGCAGACGCAGCGCTACCTCACCAGCAACGAGCAGATCACCGAGTCCGATATCCGCCTCTTCCACTCGTTCTTGCGCGTGGACTATGCGCAGCGAGCAGGCACCAGGTTCAATTTCAAGGACTACCCCAACATTGTGAATGTACGCTTTGTATATGCATCTGTTTGCTTGCTCTAGGATGCGAAACTCACGTGCTGCTTTCCCATTGCATGTTTCTTAGTATTTGCGCGACGTGTACCAGATCCCGGAGATCAAGCGCACCGTGTACGAGCCGCACTTGGAGCTCATGTTTGAGAACTACGGCGAATACGAAGTTGGCGCTCCAGCTGGTCCATTTATTGATTACTCGGCTCCCCACGATCGCAGCGATCGTTTCGAAGCAAACTAGCACTGCGTCACTGCAGCATGTGCATGAAAACCACGCTCAATAAAAGTATATTGGACCACACTCATCGAGTTGCAACATCGAGCATTTGGGATAACGAATGGGACACCCTGACTTCCTAGCTCGCAAAGCGCGAGGCGCGGTCGTGGGAAGCCTCGTAGTCGAACGATGGACCGGCGGTCGGTTCTTCGATGCCGTGGTACACTAACGCAAGCTTGATGTGCTCCCAGTTGACGGTCGACTTCAATGCTGGGGTCTGGTACAAGTCGCGCAAGTACTGCAATTTGTGTGGCATAGGAGACGGGAGGAACAAAGTTAGTGATCGGATGGTCTCGCTTTGCCTTTTCTATCAGATCATGCAGACAATGTGCACACTTACGTTGACGAGGTTGGGGTATTGCGCCAGGTTGAACTTGCTCCCGGCACGCTGGTTCACATCGAAACGCACCAGTGTGTGGAACAAACGAATGTCAGCCTCGGTGATGGAGTTGCCCACAAGGAAGCGCGAGTTGGCGAGGATGTCTTCAACTCGCTGGATGTGGCCGAAGAACGTGACCAAATCGGCAGCGTACGCTTCTTCTTCTTCCTTGGTGAACACGAGCTTGAACATTCCAGAGCCAACATCGTTGACGACACCGTCGTTGACCGCTTCGATCTCCTTCACGAGCGCTTCCGGAAGCAAGTCCACGTTCGACGGCACCAACTCACGGAAACCCGTGTTCAAAGTGCGCAAGATGTCAGCCGACTCGTTCGACACGATCGTCTGCTTC